>JABJVR010008025.1:0-10982 GCA_025773905.1 Chitala chitala | reverse complement strand
CACACACACACACACACACACACACACACACACACACACACACACACACACACACACAAACAAACAAACAAACAAAAAAGACTTATTGCATATTCCCTTTGGTGAATATGCAGATTGGCAACATGCAAACACCAAATTATCAACACATTATTATTATTGCTCTTTGAATGCTGGCGTTTTTCTTCATTGCTTTTCTAAAAATTTTGTAAATAAGAGCTTTCACCAAGTTTTAAACCACAAAACTGAAAATGAGATGACAGCTTATGAAGGTGACATCAGAGATTATACTGCCAAGCATTATACTCTTCCATTTGTCTTTTGTGACTAAGAGGAAGCCCCTTCTACAACACAGAGTCACTCACGCTGATCATATCCACTGCATGAAGTTTATGTTTATGATGATCACTTCATGACCTCATCACATGTTGGTCTGCATCACTTTCTTGTTGGTTTATATTACAAAGGTTTTTCATATACATGCTCTGGGTTGATCAATCACGTTTAACATCACTGTACCATATATATTGTGGGTCAGTTAGACTCAGAAAACAACAGTTATTATGCCCCTCGAATTCCTTTCATAAAACCTTTTATACAGTTAGATCTGGCAGTACACTGACAAGTCCTTCTCCTGGCAGACATTTGTGAGCCCATGTTATTATTTAGTATTTCCATGAAGTATTATGCTTTAGACTTAGGTTAATGCCATTTCTGGCTAATGTTCAAAACTATGAATCATAGCTTTTTTTGTAAAAATCAAACATTGTAACAGCAATTTATTTTCAGGTTGTGTGTTTCCTTGCCTTACCTTACTTGGCCTGCACTGCTTTTCCATTAATATCTACAGATCTGAATGTCATAACTGAACATAACCTATTGAGATGGTAAAGTGATTAATGAGGTTTCAGTGGAAGTAGGTGGTAACACATCATGGGCTGACTGCATTAATTCTGATCTATACACTAAAACTGGAATATACAGTCAAATGACTCCAGTTTAAAATCTGTCTTGTCCTGTTCTGAAACATATTTTTACCTACATTCCTTCAGTTAAAATATAAAGTAAACAAAACGCTTTAACCAATGTAATTTGATCTGGATGGAGGTAATTTAAAAGGAAATTTAAAATAAAAAAATTACTTCGTATGTAAAACATTGCCATAAATGTCTCAAGGAGTTAAAATAGTGGAAATTTTCTGTGGCTACAGGACTGTTTTTAAATTAAAATCCAAACCTGTGATAATATGTTGCAGCGCTTTGAGTTCAATTCCTCACCTTAGTTGTTTCCATTGTCTTCGTAATGAAATATGGTTTTGAAACAAAGAGCCATTGGTTACCAAGGTAACACAGGGATGTGCAATCCGAGAATTCTTAATTGAACATATCAAAACACCTAAAATGTAAATGTTTTATTATTATTATTATTATTATTATTATTATTATTATTATTATTCTTATTATTTGTATAAAAACATGCCATCCTACTTAATAGAAATGAGTTATGAAGCTATTGGCCTTTCAAATTGCATGTGCAGCACACTGCAGACTCGCAGTGCTTTGTGCAATGGACCAGTTTCTTGTAATAAGTCAGAGATGATGTTAGGTTGGCAGACTGAAAGTATATTTTATTAAAGTTACACTCACCCACTCTGAGCTGGTAAGAACCATACATCACCTGACATACATCACATTGTCACATTTAAAGTGGGTAACCACAGCCCACACTGTATACAGCAATAACAGGGGAGCCTGAATTTATTCAAAGAATTTCACCATGAGGCAATGCAAAAGTTCTTTTTATGTTGTTCTGCTTTTTGTGTACAAAATTTTTTTCTTTTTTTTTTTACTTTAAAAAGAAAACTACTATGATGTTTTTCTTTATTGTAAAATGGAAAACTTTCCAGTAATCTTTCTGATCTCCTAGGTTTTTTAACATCCTTGGTTTCTTTTTATGGGTTCAGTTACCAAATTGCAATGCACAATTAATTTGTCGGCTAAATGAGTAGCTGTATTGTTTCTGCAAATACAAAGACCATGTGAAATAGAGTGAAGCACATTCTTTCAAGACCATTAGTTCTCAAACGTTTTCTACCTGTGGACCCCACAAACTGGCCAACAAAAAACTCGTGTGGACCATTGTTACTATAATTATACCAGTAGGGGAACTTTTCTAATTGACTGCCGGCAGCCTTGACAGTGACAATGGCATGTATTATCAGGTCTGCTGGCTGAAAGTTAAATGAAATTGAGCAGAGGTACGAAGAGTTCTGACATGGGCCCCTCAAAGTGCCGTGCTGTTTTACATAAAGCCGCCACAGAACACCGACAACTGATAACAACTTGCTTGTTATGCTGTAGGCAGTACTATTTACACCCAGCATTGCTGCTTAATCCTGCTCATTTTGGCAGTAAGCCAGTTGTCAATGTCACTGTTGCCATGGAATTCCTATGAGAGGCCATACCAATTCGTAGCGTGCTACTCACAGCCTATTATCACTAAGCAAAGTCAGAAGACTCGCTACGGGTTGATGTAAGGGTTAAAAGTCAGGTCTTTTTCTCTATAGTGAGAACAGAGCCTCTGAAGCTGAGGTCCTCATGCTCTTTGAAGGAGCCTGAGAACTCCAGCACCCAGTGACCTTTGGGTTTCTCGCTGATACCAAGGAGGCGAGGTTCACAAGCATCTATTTGTATGCGCAAACCACTCGACCTCCAGCTGTCCTTGCTGTCGGTCTCCATATTGCCTTTCACTTCTCGGGGGTGTCATGGACGGGGATGCTTTTAAGGATCAGAAGAGCATGAGATGGTCAGCATTCTCAATAGAAAATTTATGATAATTATGTGCGGTATAAATCATTAGAAAACACAGATAGGTCTGTTAGTGCAGCACACATCCTCACATTCTCAAAATCTATTGAAATAAACATGTACAGAAAGATCAGTTTAAATGAACAGTTTGTGTCCACTGAAATGGACTCTAAAACAGGAATTTCAGTAATGCATTGTACTTTATGAGCTTGATATACTGTGATGACACTATAACAAAGCAGTATTGATAAAGTAAATATGCTGAATTTTGACAGGTTTTGTTACGCATTTTGCACTTTGACTAGTATTGATTTTAATCCTACACAAAGAAGACAGGATAAGGGAAATGATGGCTGTTGGGTTAAGTTCATTCAAGGCATAGCTTGATATAATAGACTTCTATAGGCCAAAGGACATACCTGCAGAATATAGGCCTGGGGCAGGGACTAACTAGAGAGCCTCCAATCTATCGGGATTAATTGGACAGAAGTTTAATGAGCACTTAAATGAGAGAACCCGACGATGCCAGTTGCTTTTCCTGAGCTTCTCCCCTGTGCAGTATTGATAAACTTTAATTAGCATTCATGTTAGAAGGACTATTAGGAAAGTGTGTTACTCCAGGGATTTTTAGTGCAAGAAATCCTGTGCGGATGGAAGCAAATGGATTTATGGGGTCAAGAAATGTAATTAAGGGGGATACATTACCCGACTGGGCTGATTTAACAATGTCATGACCACACAATAAAAAGTGAGAGTTTCTAACCCCATCATTTATGTCACAAAGATACCCTGCAAACAGGGTTACACGGTTTATGGCCCAGGGTCACTACAGTGAGGGAGAATGAACAGAAGTGACAGGCCGCTGTGCATCCAGATCATAAATTTATCAGTTTCAGGACAAGATTTATTACACAGAAAGCCAATGAGCTCCAGTGTTAAGTTCTTCCCATCCTGTCATTTTATTCAGCAAATAAAAAGCATGCTTTAATTTTGATGACCCTGGGAATAAATCTCATGTGCAAATGCCCTGTTGATCTCATTGACTTACAAATTGGGTAGACACTCACATCTGATCCACCTTTTCATTTTTTAGAGCTCTCAGTGGTTTGTAACACCACCAGTCCTGTTTCATCCTCTGTAGAGTGAGCGGGCGGCTACAGCAGTATTACAAGCATTTCTTTGTTGTAGTGACCAGTAATGCAGTCGAACACAGACAAATGAGGGCAAACCAAGCTGAATGGTTTGTTTATCCTTCACAATCATGGATGTGGGCTCTTACACTGACTGTAAAATGGTTGTGTTCATGGTCACAGGCAGCCTAGCAAAATTTTTGTTTTTTTTTTTTTACATTGCATACAAATATTATATGACGTTTAGGACTACCACAGCACTGGAATACTGACTAATAGATTCAATAACAGTTTGATCTCGCAGGCAGTCTATATGAAGAAGGATTTTGTTATTGCAGAAATCGCCCCTTTATGTTTCCATAACAATAGCAATATAATGGACCTTTGTGGACTATTTCTCTATTGTAATCTGCGTATATTTCACTTGGACTTGCTCTGGTTGTGTCACAACATGCAACATCTCACAGTTTTAATGTCATTTGTTTATTCATATTTTATATGTACTATTATACATTTGTTGTAATACTGAGAAAAGTTGCGTGTCCTAAAACACTTGTGGTTTGTAGACAATACAAAATACTGAATCTTGACTAATGCCCCAGGCATCTTCAGAGGATATATCCACATGTGGCCATAGAGTACATTTTATAAGATGGCCAGATACAGGCTTATAGCATGTTGTTCTGAACTCACCAGAAGGCCACAGTTAGACCCAGACCATAATCTCCTTTATGACAGGCAAGCTCCTGATGACATTGAAAAACTAGGCTGAGAATGCTTAAATCTACTGCAGCTCACAGGTAATGTACAGCTGTGGTACTATTGGTTAACAAAGGGTGTATAGCTATGCTACTATTGGCTAACATGAGGAGTACAGGTGTGCTACTATTATATCAGGGGTCATCTGAAGTAGCACATTTTTTCACTTTTGACAGTGATCTTTAACCATGATGACAGCTAGTGATGAGTAAAATGAATCTTTGAACTGAAGCTGGGATTAATTGTTTGCTGTCAATCAATGCCTGGTTTAATTCATTTTGTGGTTGTCGGTGACCTGCTGCAGTTATTGCTGAATTTAATAGGCTCGGTATAACCTTTGTGTTCTCACACCAATAGTGTTCTTCAAAAACTAATTTCTCAAAAATTCTAACTGGATGTGCACTGCAAAAAATGGCATGGCTCTTATTTTGCCCTTGGAAACATCAGTATATTTAATAAGTGCTGTTGTTGTTTTATTACATGTTTAGTTTTGATTTTAGTGGTTATATTAGAGCACATTTACTCAGCGTAGGAGTGTTATTGTCAACATGCGCATCACTCTCATTTTTGAAGGTTGTGCTTTTTGCAGAGATCATAACTGCTGTTCAGCAGTGCACCTGCAGTGTATCTGTAGTGTGACTTCTAGGACGCACTGAAATTGCCAATTTGAAGTTCATTGTCATGCTGCAATTGTACCAACATACAAAAGAGAACATAAAAATAGGTCCTCCTGGGGACACAGTGCACAAGAAAGAAAGAGCAATCAGGCCTATGCCACAATCAGGCCTATGCCACAATCACACCTATGCCACAATCAGGCCTATGTCACAATCACACCTATGCCACAATCAGGCCTATGCCACAATCACACCTATGCCACAATCAGGCCTATGCCACAATCAGGCCTATGTCACAATCACACCTATGTCACAATCAGGCCTATGTCACAATCAGGTCTATGTCACAATCACACCTATGTCACAATCAGGCTTATGGCACAATCAGGCCTATGTCACAATCACACCTATGTCACAATCAGGCTTATGGCACAATCAGGTCTATGTCACAATCACACCTATGTCACAATCAGGCCTATGTCACAATCAGGTCTATGTCACAATCACACCTATGTCACAATCAGGCTTATGGCACAATCAGGCCTATGTCACAATCACACCTATGTCACAATCAGGCTTATGGCACAACAAATGGGTGGGGGCAGTCATATTAACAGCCTTTGATATAGTACTGATATATGGATGTATGGACTAAAAAGAGCACCACAGTTCAATAATTATGAGAATTAACTATGGATATTTACAGCACCAATCATTGAATGATTAACAATACTGAAAATGTGCAAATAAGCATTATGAAAACAGAAAGCTGGTGTTTGTGCATGCGTGTGTGTGTGTGTGTGTGTGTGTGTGTGTGTGTGTGTGTTTGTGTGTATGTGTGCCTGTGTGTGCGTGCAGACAGGGTGAGAAGCAGCTCAATGTACAGATTTACAGATTACACATACCCATAACAGAACTCAGTTGTGTGTAAAGTTTCACTAAGGTGAAATCAGAAATGGGCGTGAGTCCAAATGCACAAGGGTTTTTATTAACAAGCTCAAAGTCAAGCCAGAAAACCAGGGCAAAGCTGGGGTATACTGAAAAGTAAATAACACATGGGGTGAACGAAGCAAAAAACAACCAACATGAGATATACACAAATACTGACACGGGATGATAACCACCACTAATCTGGCAGGCTCAGTTACAATAACCGGCAGTGCAGAAAGGGAACAAGAGGCAATATATAGGAGCACCAGGAACTCAACATTAGCTGCAATCACTCAGACAATTGGAGGTGCATACAGAATGAGAGATAAACGTCAGACTAGACAGGACAAGACCAGGGTCATGAAATTGTGACAGCCATATTTACTTTGAATGAAGCAATGGTGAAGAACTGTAAATGTGATTGGTCAGTAACCCCCTGCGACTATATGGAGCTACAGTATATTATTAGGTTAGTATAGCGTTTTGATTGCATAACTCAAAGTTCTGTATTACATCTTGATATGTGTTACATGTTGCCTTTAAACACTACCTTTTGCTACTATGTTGTGCATAATGTGCTGTCCTTGTATTATGCTAAATATTAATGGTTTTACTTTTGTATTAAAATGCCAACCACATCATTCAATTCAAGAGAATTGATTATTTTCCCTTTTGAGTCAAGGTTTGGGATAGCGTGCTGAGTAACTTCTCCAAGCTTGATGTCCATGGCATCCATCCGTTTGTAATTCCCCAAGTACAAATTGCTTCTCATTACAAGGGCGTCCCCGCTCAGATGGCTGGCCCTCACAAATCTGACCACAGCCTACGCTCTCTGCCACTTGTTGTTGGGTTTCTTTCCAGCTAATATGGGCGCTCAGCCTGAGTTAGCATATTCCCATCATTCCTTTGGCCAGCCTTCTGCGAGTACTGGGCTTAGCATGTGTTGACTCAGGCTTTTCAGTTTCTTTCATTACTGCCTTGTCAATTAGCCATAAAGCGGATTACCCAGAGTGTTTGGATGCCATTTACATTCACACAGTTCTCACCTTTACGTGCCCTACACAAATGTCCTTTTTTGCAGCTGCATATTTCATCTTGCTGCTCAGTTTTCAGAATCATTGAAGAATAGAAGGTATTAAATGATCAGGTAAGATTACAGAGTTCATGCAGATTGTGTTTACCAATAACATCCATTATTGCAAAGTTTTGCTGAGTTTAATAACTTTTTTCAAAGTATTCCTGTCCAAAAAATGTGCACTTGTAGTGTCCATTTACTAATTAGTCTTAGTGATGTCAGTGTGCAGTTTGCAAATTTAGTTAACCAAGGACCATGTGCAGATCTATTAAAACCATATCCAAATCATGACCAGTAATTAACAAGTTCTCTTAGCTCTTACTAGCAATGTAAGTCTGTTCTTTTCCAGTGCTTTGGACAACCCTAAAATTCATCACATCCTATATTAATCACTGCTCTGACAATTGTGTTTTATATATATATATATATATATATATATTTTTTTTTTAACTCAATACCAATCTACAACTTAACAGCAATGCCATTTAATTCCACTTGCCTGGCATTGCTACAATGAAGAAACTGTTGTAAATAACTGGCAAATAGAAAGGGGCAGATGCTGCTGTAAAAACTAATTGCCACATAGCATTTAATGGTCGAATGTACAGGTTAAAGCAGTATGTTGAAGGAGAGCACCCAAAGCAATCTCTGAGCGCTCGTGAATTTAACTAATGTCAGCTACACTAATACATCACTCCTCTCTCGTTTTTCTGCTGTGGGCTGCCCTCTTTATAGTTGGTGATATCGTCTTCCCTCCAGGGGCGAATAATAACCATGCACTATTACACAACTCCCTCCCCATTCTCTGGCACATGTATATTGCAGTATGAGTATCCATAAAATTATATATATTTTTTTATTGTAAGGTGAATGTATGTAATTTTTTTTTTTTTTTTTGGCAGGTTGGTGATTGGAGGTTTACCGTGTCATCAACACACAGACACTAATCAGCAGGGTCAAAATGAATATCTCGATTTCCTGCTTTTGCTCTTGCATCACCACAGGTAGAATGTCTTCATCACAGCTTTATATGCACCCAATTTGTCTTTGAAACGATGGCAAAATTCCAGAGAACTTAACACTGGCAACACTAAGCCACACAGAAGACTTTGCCTGAAGTAAAAGACTGCACATATGTAAGCATTAACTATATTAAATTGTACGCAGCTACTCCTAACCTGGAGAAGCATTTCAATTGATCAGTTACATATTGTAATTATAATACACACATTTCTTATTTTTTTAGCTGGCTCATAACTAAACACATTCTTCCAGCCAACAAAAAGAATCCAATTATAATATACATGTGGACAGACGACAAAAATGAGAGGCTGAGAAGAGCTGGTGTGGGACAGGAAGATGGAGTGCTGTTTCAATGCAGTCCACAATCAAAGGCAGCTCGCCATGTTTTAGAGAGTGGGAGGAGAAGAAACGTTGAAATACCAGGAGCATCATGCACAGCGAAGCCTTAAAGAGACACAACGCCATCAAGATCAGTGTCAGGAACAGTGAAGCTAGAACATGCTGGTGCAGGCGGTCTGCCGGAAAGGGTCCCTGCAGAAACACGCAGCTGTCTGTGGGCTCCGTGAATTTTAACAAGGTGGCACATGAAGTGATTATGATATTAAGGCTAGAGGAGTTCCCATGGCATTCACCCAGGCAACAATGAAGAAGATTCACAGGCTACAGCTGAGTGTGGTTTCCTATATACACTCAGTCTTTACCACCTTCCTAACAAGTTCTTACATATACATGTGTCATTTCATGGATTCCTGGAGCTTTTTCCTTGATGACTATTTCTTGGTGTTGCAACTGTGTACAGTGCCTTGCAAAAGTATTCATACCCCTTGAAATTTTCCACATTTTGTCATGTCATAACCACAAACGTACATGTATTTTATTGGGGTTTTATGTGATAGACCAACACAAACTGGCACATAATTGTGAAGTGGAAGGAAAATGATAAATGGTTTTCAATTTTTTTTACAAATAAATATCTGAAAAGTGTTATAACTGTACAGTTCTCCTGGCCCAGCTTTTTAGGCCTGGTAATTGCTGCAAGCAGAAGATAAGACCATTATGTTGTTCTTTCATGCTTTTTTAGTATTTGCTGTTGTATTATTACTATGGTTGATGACAATGATGTGTTTCTGGTATGGGCTTAAATTGTGTTATATGATGGATATAAATATATAAGTACATATCCTGTGGAAATGAAGATCGAAAAATATTTAAGGTGGCTTGTGTCCATATTGTCTTGCTGCAATTTTTATAGAGAAAATACCTGATTTGGAAAAAGATTGCATAGTTATGATCTAAATTCGGTTTTTAAGTTGTTTTGCAAATAATGAAACACAAAGATTTTGGAAATAGGTAGGCCATCTTAAGAGCATTCAGTTCAATTACCTGAATGCACATAATGAGTACTGGAATTGAGAATAAAAGATAAATTGAGGTATTCTGTTCTCTCTCATTTTTGACATATACAATAGAATCATATCAAAATATGCTATATAGAAATAATGCTGTTGGTTTTTCCACGGTCATGTTTCACCACAGGACGACATTCAGTCCAGATGAAACATCAAAATCTATATTACTGTTAATGAATAAAACTCACAACGCTTTAAATAGGACCAAACAAATATGATGCAACGGCCCATACCCCTCACCAGTCACTTTGTCAGCCCCGGCTTCAAGAGGTGTAAAGTTTGGGAGAAACAGCATCAGCGCAGCACAAGTGGCACGGGTTAATGATTTTCAAGGCTAAAGGAGGTAGCTTGGGATGGTCTGCTGCTCCAGTGGATTGTGTGTCATTGCTGGTGAAGAACAGCATGAGCGCAGCTCTTATGAGGAGAGCTGACCGCGAGCAGGCATGGACCCCTTTGTGCAACTCTAACAGAGGGGTTGATCTGTGTTAGTGCAAGAGCTCACACCCGCTTTTCTCCTCACACACAGAGGCTTCCTGTCATTAATATGCAATGTGTCCCCTGCTCTGCAGACACACTTTGTGATTGAGCCAATTTATAAAGGAACACAACAGGTTTCTGATAGGTATTGAGCATTTTTATTACAAGTACCTTCTGAATAAATACTAATTTACATAAAGTGATTGTATTTCATACCTTAGACTACAGAGCTTTCGTATTAAACATCTTAGCCTTTTGATACCTTTGCGCCATTTGTTCTTTTCCTTAAACTGAAGTTTACCCCAGGCAAGATTTCTGGTACTGGCTGAGTTATACATTATTTTCACACACTGTTTAACAGCAAGTTTTTTTAATATATATATATATATATATATATATATATATATATATATGTACGTGTGTGTGTGTGTGTGTGTAATAAAAAATATATATAATTTATACATACAATTTTTCTTTCTGCAGCAGTTTTCATTAAAATATTCTGATGGTGTTTCCTTGCTTGAGCTTTTGGTCCCACAAAGACATTCTGACATTTTGAAGTTTCAACACCCTTTGATTATGAAATCATTAAATAACTACCTGTTTCTACTGAGGCAGGTGGATTTTATGCATTTTTAAATGGAAGAAAACTTTCAAACAAAGCTGCTAAAATGATGTTTTAACTATCCATCCATCCATCCATTATCTACCGCTTATCCGGGGCCGGGTCGCGGGGGCAGCAGTCTAAGAAGTGACCC
>JABJVR010008024.1:0-10983 GCA_025773905.1 Chitala chitala | reverse complement strand
ATCTCCCCCCCCCCCCCCCCCCCCCAATTTTTTTGTGCTTATGACTTTAAGAAAAAAGCACAAATGCAGTAAAAAATAAATAAAAAATTTGCTCACAAACTTTTGCTGTCTGGATTTCTGCTTCTCAACTGTCATGCTTAGAAGGTGTGTGTGTGTGTGTGTGTGTGTGTGTGTGTGTGTTTGTTGTGAGAGAGAGATGGATATTTAGCTATAAATGTGCTATGTTGAAGTCAGCATGGGGCCAGTGAAAGTAAAACTTCATAAATTGTATTGAATTGCTCCTTATTTCTCAATTGTATTTTTGTCACTTTGAATTCCGCGATGTAGATCATCAATATTTCTGTGTAACCCCTTTGTGTGGTGCAGCTTGGCTTCCAGTGTTTTGTTAGAATGCTTAATGTTGGTCTAATGTGTAAATGTCAACTTTTTTTTTCCCCTCCCCTTTTTCCTATTAAGGCTTAATCTGACTTGCAATGATGGTATAAAGTAACCACAGTCAGGTTAATTGTAAAACACAGCAGGTACTTTTAGCATGACAAGCTGGTTCTGTTTGTTGGGTGGAGACGGGCTCAGGGGAAAAGGGGGTGGGGTTCTTATCTGCCCATGTAAGCTTGCAGGTTGCCCTGTTTTGTGTTGCCATTACTTGAGCCTTGCTGAATTCCAGACAATTTATTGCAGTGAGGATAGAGACAATACCTGGACAAAAAAAAAAGCCCATAGGATGTTGCTAAGAAATGTGTTGATCAGACAAATTGCTCTTAAGGTATGCTTTTTTTTTTATCCAGGATATCGGAATCAGATTTGAGAGAGAGAGATTTTTATACATGTTAAATAGTCAAAAAGACCAGTGTGCAAAAACTGAGACAGTGCAGAGTGTACGTATTGTGCAAATGTAAATGCAACAAGTTCTGCTTAATGAATGTAGTTCCATTGTGTTGGTGTATGTAATGTCTGCTGATATTAGGAGTGTCATTGGGGTCTTGGGCCTTGTTAAGGCAGTTGTATATGGAATGAAGCTGTTTTTGTGCCATGTTTTTTGGTCCTGGTCAACCACAGTCTCTTGCTAGAAAGTTTGTATCTGGGAAGGGAGAGACTGGCCATAATCCTCTTTGCACGTTTAGTGTCCTGGATTCGTGTAGTTCCTGGAGCAATGCCAGACTGCAGCCTATCATATGGCAGAGTGAATGATACAAAAACAGACTGCAATGTATTTGCCATTGGAGGCAGCATACCAGACAGTGATGGAGCAAGTCGGGATGGACTCGATGGCAGTGTAACAATGCACCATCACTACCTGTGGCATGTTGGACTTACTGAGTGATTGCAAGAAGTAAAACCTGTAGGCAAACTCATCACCCCTGGAGATGTTTCCTGGCTACGCATGTTGCTTCCTGTCTATCAGCAAGTCAGTGATTCATTTGCAGATGGAGTCTGGCATGTTGATGGGAGAGCTTGTCTTGCAGCAGGGCTGGGATTATGGTGTTGAAGGCGGAACTAAAATCCACAAAGAGGGGCTCTCGCATAATTTCCAGGGGAGTCCAGGTGCTGGAGGATGAAGCGGAAGGCCATGTTTACAGCAGCATCTACAGACCTTTTGGCTCTGTAGGCAAACTGCAGAGGGTCCAGGAATGGGTCTGTGATGTCTTTTAGATATGGCAGCACAATAGACTCAATTCATTCTTCATCACCACAGAGGCCAGGACTATGGGTTTGTAGTCATTAAATCCTGTGATCCTTGGCTTTCTGGGAGCAGGGATAATGGTGGAGGATTTAAAGCAGGCTGGAACATGACAAGTCTCCAGATGGGTGTTAATGTCTGTGAATACAGGACAGCGCTGGTTAGCATCAGGGTGGAGGGAGAGACCGAATCTGGTCCAGCTGGTTTGTGTGGATTCTGTCTCCTGAACAGCCTGTTAAAATCCCTCTCCTGAATAGTGAGTTTTGATGTATGGGGGGGGGGGGTTAATCTCTGCAGTGAACAGCTGATGGTTGACCTGGGCTCTGTCTGTGGTGGAGTTGAACCTGGAGAGCTGGAGTGAATGGCAAAGAATACTGTATTATGTTATTGAGTATGGTATAACAAATGGTTAACTAGATTTCCAATTCAGAAAATGCAATTGGCAGTCATTTGTCATAAGTAGACTAATGATGTTGTGAACAAATGGTACTGTAACAGAAATAAGGTTTTGGGGGACAGAACACCTAATTTTCAAATAAACTGGCAAAAAACTACAAATATATTGTGGGAGGCTACTGGCTTTGTCCATTTCCTCACTGGATAATCTTTATCTTTAAAACAATGGTCTTCATAGGGTTAAACTCAACTATGTTCTAGAAAATGAGAAGTCTAAAAACCTTTTAGGTTTTTGAAATCAACAAATGCAAAATCATGTGCACTATGAAAAGGAAAGCTCACCCTGTTTACTGAGTCCTTTATATACAAAGCTGTAAGAAGTTTGTCACTGTTGTCTTCATACTCAGTTCAATGAACCCTGTGACTAGTCCTTCAAGTGGCTTTGTTATGTCAGCACCATGGTGATGGCGTTAACCTGGGAAGTGTTTTCCTTGAGTGGCTTTTACCACAAAGGCAGTTGTTGTAATATGAACTTCCTGCTTGCTGTCTATTTGTCACATTTCACAAAGTGTTTTGTATTTTATTCTTAAAGCCATTGGTTTAAATAACTTCAGGTTGTGGGTTTTGTGCAAAGGACGATACAGTGGCTCATGCCACCAGGGTCATGGGTTCAAATCTGGTCCTTGACACTATGGAGTTTACCTGTTCTCCCCATGCTTGCATGGGTTTCCATTCAGAGCCCCAAAGACGACATGTTGATTGGGTGGATTGGCAAATTCAAACTGCGCTAAGAGTGCGTGCCATGACGTGGCTTGACAGCCTGTCTAGGGTCTACTCTGCCGTGCATGCTAGGCTGGCTGGTCTAGGATCCAGGCTAACCTCAACCTGGAATAGGATAAGCAATTGGATAATGGATGGTTGGATTTTATATGCGTTTATAAAGACACTTTCTGACTAATCTACATTCTGCATCCTTCACAACCACATTATATTTTCTTACCATAGATGTTTAAAGAAGCATCTAAAAAGTTTCACCCTCATACTAATACGTTTCAGGTTAATTAGTATTTACGTATGTCGTAAAAGCTAAATGTATGTATTTGAAATGTCTGAGCTCCTTCCGTTGAGCATTTAGTTTGGGGGTAGGAGAGATACATTTGTCACAGAAATGTGTAAGAAATCCAATAAGAAGTAATATAATATTCACACCGCTTTGGAGGTAAAGGCAGTGAGGATGACCTTTGGAGAGTCTGGCTCACCCAGAAACACCTGATATAAACTGATACCATCCTGCTTGTGGACAGAAGTAGGTATGTGCCATGGTGAGTTTATTCACAGTGCAGACACTTATTGAACAAAAGTACAAAACCAAGACTGGAAATCAGAACGGAAGATTAACATGGGTAGGACAATGACAAAGTGTACAATAATTACAAAGAAGGAATACACAACTTCTGTGTGTTCCAACTACCATTGCAAACCCTATTCGCTGACTCTCATCTACAAAAAAAAATTAATCATATGAGTCATACTAGTAACCCAAAATGGTGGTCCTTCAGTCACCACAATAATGGAAAAAAAGATCCAGCTACCCCCAGTGCATCACTGGCTAACTAGACTAGACTTAGTAAACGGGGCTCCTCTTCTGGGATTTGAACCTATACTGCATACAGTGTGTTGTGAGATAAGTTAGTCATTTTTGCTACATCAGACTGTGCAGTTCCCAGATGTTTTTATCATCATAGTCAATGGTAATGGTTGCATCTGCCAGGGATCTTAGCCTGAGTTTTGGCAATCGAACTTCACATGTATAACATGTAACACTTCTTACCTGATCTTTTATATTTGTCCTCCAGAACATTGTCATGATCTCATCCTACAGTACCCCACCACGTTGTACACAAAGATGACTCTTCAAGTACTGATATTCTATATCCCAGACATCACAGCTGCCCAACCATTATAGACAACTGCAGCACATTAATAATTGTGCTTTATGGTTTCTTAGGATTTCTGTTTGAATAGCCTAAACGCTCTCACATTTCCAAGTTTCCCTTTCACTGACTATCAGTTAAAGTTGGGTTCAGCTTCAAGATGTTGGTATTTCCATTCTATGTTGAAAATCTGTGTTTCTCAAAAAACTAATTAAACCCTGCACCTTATAAAACCTCTGAGATTTCAGCCTTGATATTGCCTTCTTATCCCATCTGTGAAGATCAAAATTGTGCCTATTTTTAGCTTTAAGGAAAAGGTAAGCCAGCTTCGGTCAGACCATCAAAATCCCCTCCACTTTCTAGGAGAAAACTCAAAAGTAATTTTTTCAGACAACACTTTGCTACTTGTTTTAAATTGTTCATTCTGATAATATCACTTTGGGCTAACTTAGTTTTCACTTTGTTTGATCGTTTCTATTGTGAGTGCATTCATGTTTTGTAATAAAAATACTACGAATTTATGATAAAATTATTTTAATCTCAAAATTTCACAAAGGTTTCTACTAAATTATCAGGTGTCAATGAAAACAAATGTAAGAATGGTAAATGGGAAGTGATGTGACAATATTGTAACAGGGAGCCAGTGGATTTTGTTCTGATCCTGGGGATGACGTCACGGTTGCTACAGCTGATTTAAGTCTCTTGCTCAGTTGGCTAATCCTCCTGTCTGGTCTGCTACATGGGCATTGACAACCCTGGTTCAAAACCTGTTGGTTCCCTTGCTCTGTTACAATACTAAGCAAATTACATTGGTATATGTTGCAGGAATATTTTTCTGGATGATAGCTGACTTGTAAATTTCAGTTGTCTGTTGAAGGTGTACAACAAAGGAAAATTCAGTTGATGTTTACAATATTTGGTAGGTCACAGACAAATGTTATGTGAGCTGAAATGTACAGAACTGGCACAAAGACAATCTGAGGCATTAAGCACATCAAAATAAATTTGTGTTTTATATATAATGAATTTTCTGTTTGTCCTGTACTTAAGTGGATTTCACATTAAGCACCCAATATAACTAGGCAATGTAAACTCAGATTTAGGATAATAATAAAGGCCTATTTATACCTGTTTATAGTGGAAACTCTTTGGGCAATTTGAGTTAAATTATTTGTCTATTTAAAGAATCAGAAAAACAAAAAATCTCTTAGATGAAAATCTGTCGAGTCCTTAAGCAAGTTCTTTTTTTATATATATATAAAGTGGTGGTCTCTACTTGTGTCTCCCTGGTCATTCCAAAATTAAAGTTTAATATATTTCCATCATTTAACTGACCAACTAGAACAACCAAAACCATGCCTGCGACATTCATAACCGTGGCAATGGCTCAACACAGACCACAACCATGGCAACACCCCGGAGCCAGTATCCAGGGTCCAGTTGCTCTCTAACTGCCAGTCTCAGTGAGCAGGTCGACTTTGAAGGTCACAGTGGAAGTCTGAGTGTGCTTCAGCATGCAGGGTGAGTGTCTGTCCAGGTACTAGGAGAGCAGACAGGCTTTCACACAATTTCTGAATTTGTGTTTCTCTGCAGTGTGTCCAGTGACTCTAGTGGTCCTATTGTTGGTTGGGGATTTGACCTTGATGAGCTGTGGCATTTGTGACACAGTGGACGGAACCTTCATATGTACGTTTGTCCCAGAAAGTGAGTATATACTCTAGTAAGAGACGTACTCAACTACAAGGTACCTTTATAAGAAACTGGTTTACATATTTTGGTTTTGGTGAATCAAAATATAGTATTCGTGTTAATTTAAAACCTTGCTAACAGGATGTAAAAGTCTTAATATTTAACAATATGTAACAAGTAATATTTAAAAACTAAGATTGCTTTTACCTGTTATGTAAACAGCTTCTTTAAAATAAGAATTTGAAAAAACCTTTGTTTTGAAACTCTAGACATGTATTGTGTAAATAAATTATGAATGTGGTCTTGACGTTAGAATTTAATTCCACAACTACTGGCAAAAAATATATATGGGTAATATTTCCACAAACCTACAAATGATAATGGATGGATGAATGAATGTTTGAAATTGTTTGCAGTTATGATAACCTGGATAAGCCACCAGTCTCTTGATATTAAATTGCCCTTCAGTCTATCCTGTCGACTAACCAAAAACATATTTCTCAAAATAGAATGAGTGTTAGAACAATTAATGTACACCCTTTTCTGTAACTCAGGTTAATGATTTTTACTTGAATAGCAACCAACAAAGCAAGTATAAATCAAAGAACAATATATAGCTTTTGTCAGAATTAGGTGTTTTGGAAAACTCCTTTGTGTGGTCACTAGTAGTAATCTTTACTAGAATGAGAGAAACAGTGTGTTAAAGTTTGAAGCTGTTGTGATCCCAGCTCCTGTTTGCTGACCCTGTTGTGCTTGTGGTAGGCTTCCCATCAGGCATATCCTCTGTTGTGCTTATTGTGAACAACACCAGAGAGATCAACTCTACTGTGTTCAGTAGCGACAGTCTGGCATCTGTGTCCAGCCTCACCATGACTAACGCTGGGATCACAGCCATCCATGCCAAAGCTCTTCACTGCTTTACACAGCTTAAGAGACTCAACCTGAACCAGAACAACCTTTCTGAGATCTGTCCCTGCTGGTTCCTGCATCCTGGCTTGATTGAATTTCTCACGCTCTTCGGGAACAAGCTGAAGGCTGTGAACATATCGACGCTGCAGAACTTCACTGGACTTATGAACCTCAACCTCTCCCACAATGCTATACATACTATCTCAACGGCCAGTTTCAAGTCACAAAGAAACTTGCGTCACTTGGACCTGTCGTTTAACAAACTGACCTACATAAATCCAGAGGTCTTCCAGTCTGTCCGTTCTGCCCGTGTCCGACTGGGTCACAATCCTTGGGACTGCTCCTGTGAAGCCCAGGACTTCATCCAATTTGTAAAAGGTAACCATCAGCATGTACATTGTCTATTCAAACATTACCATAATTACTTAGAGAATTAAAATGACTGTATACATGAAGTGACAGCTCATTTAATGTGTGGATATGCCGTATTCCATACAGTCTTATGAGTGAAACTGAGTTTTACAGCCATAAGAAGTCCTACACTGTACACTAAGACTTTTAGAATCTCTAGTTCATCTCACAGGTTCTAAAGGGTTAAAGTGCCGACCAACAAGAATCAACTTCCCATAAAGAAAAAATGTTTTGAAAGTATTATCCAGACTTTGTGTATTTTCCAAAATAAAAGCTCAGCACAAAAAAAAAGTACAACACTGGCTCTTAGTGGTGAAACACATTTCACGGTGCAGGCAGAAACGTGCAAGTCACACATCTTTGAATTAAGGGTTAATGTTAGCTGAGTGACCCAATGAAATGAAAGGAAATGGTCCTTTAAAGAAATGTGTCTGGGTGCACCATGATACCCTAATTTATTGGTTTTGTATTCGCAAAAATCACGGGCTTTCTGTCATCAGTCATCTTTCTGTTCTGTGAATATCAATATTGTTTTATAGAAAAACTGAGCCTACTGATTTTAGTCAATGTATAATTAGTCTACTCTTTTGTCAGCATGTTGATATTTTTGAGAGTTTTGCAGCCATTTCTCTACATATATGGTCACTATGTGATATGCTAATCTTTTGAATAACCGAAAAGTGGCATTAGTTTACATTTATATAATTTAAATAATGAATTATGTTTAGTGTGTCTTATACCGTGGTGTTATGAATGACAGCCATATTAGTATGATCCGTATATAACACCCTGAGCCTATTGGACACTGATGGGCCTTTGTGTGTGCTTTTCCCAGAGCTGGTTGATGTGTCTCACCTGGAGAGGAAATCAGAGATGTTGTGTGAAACTCCCAGTCATCTAAAAGGACAGCTTGTGTGGAAGGTGTCTGAGTGCCTACCACCCAGCCTTCCTTCCCAGAGCGAGGACGAGCTGCCACTGACCAAGCGACCCAATCTCATACATGTTATAGGTTCTCTTATCCTACATCAGCTGCTAGATTACTGTATTTCCCACCGGATGTGTGGGCAGTGAACATGTCTCAGATGACAGGTAAGAGCATCTGTAAAGCCAATTAATCTGCTTCTCTTTTGCAGTGCCGCTTTGTGCTTTGGTCTGTGCGGCCTGCCTGCTGACTGTGCTCTGCAGGCAGAAGTGGTGCAGGAAGCGAATAAAACCTGGGCAAAAGGCGGACGCAGAAAGAGCCACCCTGGAGGCTCAACGTTGGCCTGCCAAGAGCAGGGAAGGGAGGGCACCGTCACAGCTCTGTAGGAGCAGCTGGCCTGGGACCAGAGCCAAATCTGCATGTGCTGTGATCTGCACTGGTGATTTCAACCAGCATGCAGGGGCAAGAGAGAATCAGAATGTTCTGGGTCGTCCAGGAATGTGTACAGACCATCATGGAGACTCACTGAGGGCAGCCGAGATGTTCACCTCTGAGCAACAGAAAAGTGGGCATCAGGGAACTGAAATACAGTCCTCGGGGACTCTTAGAGAGGACAGTGGAAAGAAGAATCAGGTTTCAGACAGCACTGAAAAACTGCCTTACCTCAGCATTGGCCCAGATACCACAAGGCAAAGCCCAGAACCTGCAGAGCATTATCACACCAAACAAGTCAATGGGAGGCCTATTAGGAGGATGTCAACATGGCCACCCACCTCACTTCAGTGGAAAAAGCAACAAACCACTAAAAAGGAGGATCTGAATTTCTCTTCTCAGCAAACAGACTATCCTGAATATGATTTAAAATATGGTGTAGATCAGTGTGATCAGACAGACTTCTTGGAGAGATTCCAAAATGAATTTGGATGCACTGTGGACAAACCACCAAAAGGAGGCAACAGAGAAGCCCTTTTTGATTCCAATTACTGGCCTCGTATTGAAGCAGACACCCACAAAGATAAAGAAGATGCCCAAAGCTACGAAGTGGTCCAATCCCTGAACACAGGTTGCCAGATCCAGCCTGCTCATGTTGGCATCAGTCAGCTCCAGTCTAATCAGAACCAGGATAAGTGGAAAGTGGTTAGAGGGTTTCAAGGCTACCCTAAAACACAGGGAGGGAAGAAAAGAAGCCGGGCTAAACAGGAGCCAAGCAAAAGGCGAGGGGAGGAGAGCTTGGACCATCCAGGTGGGTCAAGCGTGAGAAGCTCGTCCACCCAAAGCTCCCCGGCAGACAAGAATCTGTTGCAGAACAACGAGTATGCTTTCATCAACCTGCTGCACGAGGTGGTTCAAAACCAGGGGCGATGGACCCGAGACAGGTGGAAGCAGACGCACCTAAATAAGCAAAAGATTAAGCAGCGAAATCAAGCTCCCTAACTTCCATCTAGGACTGCAGACAAATCGAGAACAGACCTGCATGCGAGGGAAGCATTTGAAAACATTATGTAGATTAAATGGCACACTCAGTATTTTCTTTTGTATTTTCTTTTAATAGAGGCTCTGCCTAAATTTATTTTAATGCTTCACAGAATATGAGTAACACACTACTCACTGCTACTAGTTCTCATTTGGTCATGTAGGTGATTTACACTCCCATATGTGTTATTATTCTGTGGGTTATAATCTTCCATGGATATTTTGGATACAAGTAGATAAATTGCATGAAAATAGCTGCAATTCAATGAATACTTTAAAAGCCTCACGAAAGTAATGTCATTGACTGTAATAACATATACCTTTTGGCAATCCAAGACAAGCAGTGTACTAAACATAATGTCTCTGTGATCCATGGTGTTATGTATGTAATTTTTTGTTTTTTTGTTTGCTATAATTCAAAAATTTCAGAAAAATAAATGATTTATATATTATGATGCTAAAGTCCAACAACTATTCAATGTCATTTTATTTGCATTTTTAAGAATCAACATATGTTCAGGATACAACCATCCGCTACTGTGTATTTCCTGTTCTGACTTTGTAGCTGGGAAATCAATAAGGATTTTCTGGCAAAATTACTGTAATCTTAATTATACCAACATCCCTTCGTGAGCAAGTTGTCCCATTGTCATATACCATCTGTGTCCGTGTTGTCACTTTCTGTTGTGTTGTCAAGGTCAAATTGCGGATTTCTGTCGGAAGTGGCCTTTGATCTGAGAGCACGTTTCCTATTGGATGAAATGAGAAACAAAATCTTTTAAAATTTAACTGCAGTTGAGTGTACATAGCATTTTAGATGGGGGGGGGGGCTGGCTATGTTAAGATAAGCTAAGGCACAGAAGGCAGAGCAGGGAGGCCAGTGGACAACAAAAAATGTTAGCAAAATCTTACAAAAAGTTAAATTGAGATGACAGAGTACACCTCATGACTGGGTGATCATGATAGATTGATGTCATCGAGGGAGCAGGAGACAATATGACATACAACAAGGCGATAGACATGGCACCAACACAAACCTCTCTGAAATGGGAACCACTATAAGCAACCACAGTACAATAACTGTTGGCAATGTTGATCGATTTCTGAGATGATTAACTAGAATTGGTCAAATTAGATTAGTGTTACCCTGTAGTTTATATACTGTATAAATCTGTGCAGCTCTGAATCACTGAATTATCCACTGAAAAAATGTGTGTAATAATTTATGAATTATTGCTTAATTGTTTAATTAGGCGAAAAAGTATTGAATGTATACTAAAGAATGTTAAACATACTCAGAAGTGTTAAACGCTTTTTACTCAAAGCTGCCACACTATTTATCTATCTACACAGATATAGATAGATAGATGATAGATAGATAGGTACTTTATTCATCCTGTTACAGTAGCCAAAAACAGTATACAGATGGGTTACAACTAAAACTATATTTATTTATTTATAGTCAATAACCCATAAATTACACAATCAAATTAAAAGCAATGTGGACCAAAGGGTGGGGGGGGGGGCTGTGTCATTCCTGCTCCATCACTCCCAAATACCCGCTGGAGTCA
>JABJVR010008023.1:0-10983 GCA_025773905.1 Chitala chitala | reverse complement strand
CCCCCCCCCCCCCCCCCCCCCCCCCCCCCCCCCCCCCCCCCCCCCCCCCCCCCCCCCCCCCCCCCCCCCCCACGGTACTGTAAAGGCTTCAAACAATGGAAAAATACAAATTAAGTAGTAAAAATGTTGCAAGGTGTCTTGAGAGCGTAAAGGAATTCAGTTAAAAGTTAATTTTAGCTCTAAGAAGGAAGCATTTTCAAATTCATTTATTTATTTATAACGTGTGGAATCTCTCAAAAATCTTCAAAATATTTGCTTGTAATTCTTAAGAACCCAGTAGAAATTCCTTACCTACAAGTAGTAATACATTACATAACAGATTTCCTTTAATATCCTTTTCCACCTGGAATGTATGTAAGGGCAATTTACATACATTCATGCATTGCCTTTTTTACAGGGTTATAGAGCCAGGCAACCTATGGCGAAACCCATGGAACACCTGGGAATGAGTGCCAACTCATCACCAGGGAAACTTACATGATACTATATGTACTGTATATTTTCTTTTCCCCTGTTGTGCATCTTAGTACAATGGCTTCTTACTTTTTTGAGTGTTCATCTGGATATCATAAAGTGTACCTTGTTAAACTAAAACAAAGCACGATATATCAGCATTCTGAGATCCTACTTTTACATCTTCCCATCTGTAAGATTTAATAGTGTCACTTCTATGTTTCAAGACCGTTGCAAATCATGATCTTGTTTTGCCGATTATCTGTCTCCCCCTACCGGTACCTGTCCGTTTTATCAATACTAGGACATCATATACAGTATGCTATTGCGTTCTACCTTGCACAGTTGTAAGACAGCATAGACTGCCTACAAATGATACTATCTTGCTGCCAGTGATCTGTCTGCATCATGTACATGTGCAAACACATGCATATACAACCAATCTGTAATCCTTACACACATTGTTTATATATCACAGGAAATTTTAGATTCATAGTATTGTTTCATTTTTCTACAGGTAAAACACATATTACAAAATGTACTTCTCTCCAAGGAGACTGTTGTGCCAGCCCTTTGTAAACTGCACAGTATTGCATGACAGATCTCAAATGACCGCTGTTGTCTCAGCTTTGAAACAGGCATTACATTCAGCAAGAGCCTCCACTAGCCATTCATCACTACAAAGGCTTATACAGCACTGGTATTGTCAAGGACTGACGAATCAAAATGATCACATTCCCTGTTCTATCTTCTACCACATAAATGATACATGAATTAAATGTTCATGTAAAACACCTAGAAGACTGAAAGACATATTTTTATCCAAAGTGAAACACATTACACGAAATGTAATATGTTACACAAAGTAGCCCACCCTGGCCACAAATGTAGTCATTCATGACATCACACTATGGCAATGCAGCCATGAAAAGCATCCCTATAGCCACTGCAACCCTATCTGGGTAAACCAGGTCCAAGTGTCATCCAGGTGTCCGTAACCTTGCACCCGCCGTGTATCTGTGCTGATGTCAAGGAGGCACCAGACACATTTCCCATCACCCTTGCCATCAGTGTCAGTAACATAGAATGAAGAGAAGCAAGGGGCCACAGTTACACCATCCAAGCTGGTGTCACAGACCTTATCAGTGTATAATTACTCTGTTACAATAACCCCAAGATTTAACAGTAACTACAGTTTTCATGACTTACTCAGTGAGATAAACACTGCTGGTGGAGGACCCCTTTTAACCCTGCCAACTTTGTAAGTGACCCTGCAATTCCAAATCTTTTTTTCTATTTAATTTGAACTACAGAAAGTAGACCTGCAGAAAGTTCCTACGGACATTTGATTAGAGTAAGTCAAAAAGGTTTGTTGACTGTTTCCACATATCTTATAACAATAAGGTTTTAATTTTCCAGTTTTAAGGTTTCAACATTTTTCCACACACATTTAACACCTTCTCAAAAGATAACATCACACATACTGTATAACAGTGCACATTAAAATGATCTTTGTTAAATTTGATGAGATCACATTATAAACATATAAATGGTTGCAATGCTGACGCTGACAGCGATGTTTTTACTAACTTAAATTACGTATAATCTCGATGCTAAAATGAAAATGACTGCAAAACAGCCAGTCTGTGTTTGATAATATGCCATTGTAAAAAAAAGCACGTTCTCTAATAGATAATTGTGCAAGGTACCTTAAAGCGGATTTGTCTTTACCTTAATGTGTCGATGCTCAAAACGCACGTTAAACAGCATGTTGATTTTTTTTTTTCTGAGAAATCCAATATGTAATTATCCAAGAAACTGTCATTAGTGCATGCGCACTTAAGCAGCTGATATTTCAACTTACATTGATGTTCCAGAATTGTCAATGAGCCTTAGTTAATGTTGACACAGGACCTGGAAAAAGATACCCATAAGCTACAGGTCTGCATAACAGCTTCAACACTGAGGTGTCACATCAAGGAATTACTCTGTACTTTGTTAGATCTTATCATCATGAAGGAATGCATTGAATAGACTTGTTTGAGCCAAGAAGATAAGTAGGACAAAAAGACTCCTCTTCATGCCATGAGCACAAGATGCTTTTTGTGCTGGACAAAAGTAACAGAATTCAGAGCACATCAGATTTTGTGGAATAAGGAATAACTCCTCATGGAATAATGAAAGACTTGCACAAAGCCCCAACCAATGTAAAATTATTTAGAAAGGAAGATCAAGCACTCGAGAACGTGACAATTACATGAACTGGCATCATAAAATTGCCTACATGTTTTCAACTGATTATTGAAATACAATTGAATCACCTATAAAACTATTCCAAACAAATAATTGTATATATTAAATGAGGATGATTCGCGTTTAGAAGTTTTTGCTCTACATTTTCTGAGATAAACCAATTTTGGTAAAATGTACGGTCCTGCAAGATACCTGGTTAGACCTCGCAAAAAATTACATAATGCAAATGATCTGTGAAAAAAACAGCAGAATACGCTGTTACACGAGCTGCCAGTCAGCTACGTGTATTCGTATTAAGTGAGGACGTTCTGTTCCTATTTTTCCGAGGCAAATTTATGAGGAGTTTACGAAAATGTGCGCGTTTGATGTTACTTTGTTCACTATCTAACGGATTACAGGTTGGTCCTGTTTGCCATATACTACGCTGTCAAAATATTAACATACTGACTTTTTAGTTGTATTACTATTTCAGTGCCTCCATTGAAAATTGGCATGCTGGGATTCCACATCTACTCATTAAATGTATTGTAGCGACCGCCGCATGTGGCGGTGGGTCACCTGCATAGGCGGTGACGTCACTCCGAGAGTCGAAGACAAGTGACCGACTGGCTTCTGGAGCCAAAGGCTTGAGTCTTTAGCTCAGTGGGTTAATCCCATGTCTTTGGTGTAACCCGAGTTTGAGCCCCTATCGTGCCCTTGGTCCGTTACAATATGAAATATGTGAGGGATCTGTAAATATTGGGTAATTAATAGTATTCGTGACTGTTTAGCTCTGGTACTACGAAGGATCCTACTGGTCGTTTTTATCTGTTTTCGTTCAGACCTTTCAAAAATTTGTCCTAATTATACAAATGTAGTCTCTGGGAAGTAGACATCTAGTAAAATGACACTGAAAGCAAAGTCATAAAACAGAGAAACTTTGATTTGGGGACATAACTGAAACAAACAGCAAAATGTTACCCAAAATTATGTGCATTCTCATACAAAAGCTTCATACATTTTGCCTCAAATATCCTGCCTCCACTGTATTTCCCTCCTTAAATTCATATTAGTCGGCACACTGTCTGTCTTGTACGTTTTGTCTTGTGGCGTGTATTTGCACTGTTTGCACATCTTTTGCACTCGTGCACTTTATGTAGCTAGGGTCTCTTTTAGTTAACTTTACATATGTGTATCTTGTGCAGCTATATGTTGTTATATGTAGCACCATGGTCCTAGAGGAACTTCGTTTCACTGTGTATTGTACTCACTGCATATGGTTGAAATGACAATAAAAACCACTTTGACTTTGACCCCGGAGACTTGTGCATATTTTGTTAGTTATAGTTAAATTGCTGTTCGAGTTATACTTCACAGTTGTCTGTCAGGGATGCATATCTGGAAGCAGTTAGAGCCACAGTATGCTAAAAAGAGTGACTAGCAGAGTTTTCATTAGCATGTATTATGTTCTGCAATAGTTGACTCCTTGCTGTATGAGGCCTCACCCCTATACTGTGCAGTACATTTGCTGTGGTTTCGATTTTACTCCTTGCTCCTGCATCCATATTGTGATGGTAGCCACAGCTATGCTGTCCACTGGTCTGAGAAACATGTAACGATAAAAACTTTTTGCACAGGTAACTTCATGGGCTCATTGGCAATCATTTTTCGCTAAAGATTCAACAATGTAAGATTTACCGTATTCAGTCTCCTGGCTTTTTAACTGTACTAAATGAAGATTATTTATTTTTTTATTCTGAAAACCTTTCATGATATGTTCCATTTTACTGTGGTGAAGCTTTATTCAAAAACTGAATGTCTATCTACATGGAGATGCATCACACTTTGAGTTTTTGTGATACCAAAATGCTTGTGGTTATTAATTGAATGGTTTTTAGCGGGGTCATATGTGCTGCATGTTATCCTGACCTATGTTGCTTATCCACAATTTTTGCGACAGCAAATCAAACCCAGCATGCACTGAGGGCAAACTGATTTAGGAATGTGTACAAGTGGACTGTAAGAGATTAGCTTTCTTCGCCTTAATCAGTCATCCAAAGGCAGGGATGGACTAGGACTTGAAAACAGCCTTGGAGTATGACTTAAAGGAGGTCCAACATAACGGGCACATGTCACCTAACTTAGTAGGTCTAATGGCCATCCACACACAAGGTCGGCCAGCGACAGAATGCCCTGATTACCAGTTCACCAATGCCCAAAGGAGAAAACATTCAGAAAGATGCAAAGGGTGACATACGTCAAGTATGTGTGAGACTTTTGAACACAGAAAAAAAGAGTGTGCTGCTTTATCAAAGGGCAATTAATTTTCCTGTAGGGTGCTTTGTGACTTTTAATGTGAAAGAGAGCACATTTGGCAAGAGGTAAAGTGGATGAGCGCGTCATCCGGTTGATCATGCTGCTAATTGTGGAAACATTATGAGAGACAGGCTTGGTGCAGAAGAGAGCTAATAACGTGTAACAAATAAATGCGCTATGGATAGTGTGCATGGCGTAACTGAACAATATACTGCGAGAAATACTCGGTGTGCAGTAATAAAAAACCCAATAATAATATACTGTATTACAAAGGAATAACACTCGGTGTAACTGCACTTACATCTTAACTACAATTCTTCACCAGCACTACACGGAACACACCTCATATAAAAGAACACAAGAAACTACACACAGGTGGAAACTCTCATAGGGGCAAAGCATGAGGAATGTCAAAAGAACAAGACCGAGGTAATGAGACAATCTAAAGGCCTAATGGGCCGACCTAGTGAACAACACAAGACCTGTCAAAACAGGACAAAGAAAGCAAACATAGAGACTTCAAGGACAGACCTTAACAAAGTGCAGATAACAGGGAGACTAAACAAGGTTACCAAGACAGGAAGACAAGAAGACAGGTTACACGAGCTGACAAGAAAACCAGACAAAAAATCCCAAGAAACTAAAGGGCCATAGGAATGACCTTATGTCACACTCTACATCTTAACTCAGTAACTGTGGTAGCAACTGATATGGAAGAATGATGGGGATTTAAATACACAAATATACCTTTAAAATCCATTTCATACAATTTTCATGTAAAATATTGCACAGCTAATGTTTTTGGATATTGTTGTTATAGCATGTGAGGTGGGTCCTGTCATTCTGTGTAAGTTAACAAAGTAACAAACCTTAAAATTTTTTTTTTAATTTTGAAAAGGTCCTTAGAAAGTATGGCAGTGCCTATGTGTTTAACGTGATTAATGTCTTTAACGTGCTTACAATGATTATCATTATTACTGTGTTCTTCATGTAGTTATCATCTAGTTTATTTACTTTCAACACGATTTGATGCAATATATTTGTGTTAAATAAATAATCAGAACTGATCTTTAAGTAAAGAAGAACACGCAATCACCACGCGTAAAGATTTTTCTTGAACCTGCCGATACAATACCAGAGCTTACTGTTGGCTTGTGTTCATAACTCTCGCTTTTCTTTGACCTGAGGATGGATGTCTGAGTCCCTTTCATTAGTTTTGTGTCATCTCCCAGCTGTAACACCCTAGTACCTATTTGTGGCATGTCTCTGTGTGCTGGTGGGCAGCTGGGCTGTCTACATGCATTACTCTGCTTCCTCTGAGCTGTGCCAAAGACCCATATGTCAGTCTGTTATTTTAAGTATTCCCCATCATGTATTCTCTCACAAATGGTATAGAACTATGTTAACAACTCAGCTCAGACCATTTCCCTCAAATACTCTGTCAGGTTTTTCCTGTTCCATTTTCAGACTGCAACATAGATTTCAGAATTTTGCTGCAGTTATTTTGTTTCTAAGTGTAGTTTTGCACACATATTCAAATTTTATTTAATCTGAAAATTAAAAAGAAGTATTAGTCAGATATACAGTATTTAAAAGCATTCAAAGTAATTCTTAAATTGAGAATAATTCGGTACGTTTTATTTCATAACTATGTAAATAAGTAGTGAAAATGATGTGCTATACACAGTATACACTTAATTGGATGTGTTAATTGAGCTTCCAGGGGGTGAAGAATGGCTTGGATAATGCTGTCATACTTATGTTAATGTGCTACAATAAAATTACAGTGGACACCCTGTCCGAAAGCCCTTTAGCTGCTGCCTGCTTTTAAGTGCAGTCACTGTTCCCACTTCACTGGTTAGCTTGCTTATCTCCCACTCTGCCAGAGAGCTGTCTGCAGATCTGCCACTTCAAGCATGCCCTTTTGCCCTCTGCTCAGTTCTGAAGAGTTGGGAAAACGGTTTTTACACCTTAGCCATTTGGATACTATTTATACCTTATTTTAACAGTTTAGCCTGGTCCATTTGGAGCAGTTTGGAACTCTCCCTCCTCCAAGAAATTGGAAATGGTTAGTTATCTACAGATAGCATTATATGTTGGTGGTACAAACTGGGTCTTCAATAGTTCAGCTTCAGGTGGTCTTACTTGGAGTCATTCAAGCAGCAGTTATGCTCTTCAGTCTCATCTTAACAAGAGCAAATCACGAGGTGAATTCACTGGTTCAAATATTGTAGGTTAGTGACAGTGTTACGGGAGGTAGCCTATACTGCGTTTTTTCAGGTATTTTCAGACATTCCTACCGTAGACATATTATATAAGATTCTAAAAAGTGTAAAAGCTTGGATAAGGTTCTTATTTATCTTACTGCTTATAATTTAAGATTGGATGGTAGTAAGATAATTCTAAGTCTTAAGATTTATGTACTGTAATTAGAGCCAGTTTTAATTGCATTATTACAGAACTGAGTCTGTATGATTTTTTTTCTCCCCAATGAACAGCTGTTTTTAATTGTGTGGTGCAATGGGAAAGGCATTGCACAAACATAGATGTTTCTGCACCCTCACCGTTTTTGCCATCTGGGTTGCAAATCTTCAGGTTAAGTGTCTGTCTTGGTGTCTGTGTAAGGTGACAGCACCTTTTCATGCTGAAATAACCCAGCTACATGTATGCAGTATTGTATTGTATTGTCTGTGTGAACAAGGGTTTAATAATAATTAACTAGTTACCCAGGAAGTTTTGTTTAAATCCATGTTTATGCCAGACATTTTCTCCAATCTTACTAGAACATCAGTCACAGAAAACTTTTGACTTATGACAGTCAGTTTTGTGTGAAGAGTAGCTGCCTTGTATATGAATATTTTGTGTTATATTTTGTTATAGTTATAACTGCTTAAATTAAGGTACTGTTAATGTTTTGTAAAATTTTAACAAATGTATTAATTAATCCTTCTTAAAAGGAAAGTCTTTATATATTTTGGACTGACATTAACAACATTGATTTAAAATAAACATTACCATGGTAACCATAAAATGCAATGCAGAAATCAAATTTTACTTTCTCCATGTTCTTGGCTCTACAAATGCCATAATGAGTATGCTGGTTTTAGAGGATTGGCTCTAATTCAGTCTTTCATGTTACCATGCTCAGGCTTTGTTCACTGACAGTGCTATGTTGGGCCTGACTCTCCCTTTATTTTTTCCTCCCTCTTCCTTATTCCCAGTGTGACAACAACCAAAGAATCATCATCTCCAGCTCATCCTGCAAGGCTCAGTGTGGCGTTTCAACAGTGCCTGTCCTCCTCAAGCCAATTTGAGGCACATCCATGGATGAGTTCAGGGTAAGGCTTCAGACCTTTCTCAAGGTTTGTGTTCATGTACAAAACCTGATTTTATAAGTTAACTATTTCATTATGAGACTTAGAAAGCCCCTTTACAGAACAGAAACTACTTGAGTGTGAATGGAGCTGTAATATGTCCCACAGAATAAGTTTCTTTTTTTTAAGTTGTGGTGTTTTGGCAACATTGAACAAAGGTCAAAGTCAGCAAAAGCTATCTAATTTGCCATTTCTTCTGGCTTACACAGAGTGGTGGAGTTACCTGTGTTAATTGGTGTTGTTTGATTAGAAGAAAGGTCCATAGGCTCAGGTAAGTTGCAAAGAATCTAATGTAGTGCGTTTTGAAAACCATTAAAAATGTTCTCCATTCTTGTGTAGTCCAGTCATGGTGAACAGCCATCTTTAGAAATGTTGGTGGATTGTGTCATTGCAAAATGCTTTTCAGTTACTGAAGACAAGACTGAAGGTAGAATAACCCACAAACAAGCAGCAACTGAAGGTGGCTGCAGTGAAGGCCTGGCAAAGCCTCTCCAGGGAGGAATCTCAGAATTTGGGCTCCAGACTTCAGGCAGTCATTGACTGCATGGGATTTTCAGTTCAAGAATTAAAATTATGGTTATATTTGCAATTATGTCACTGTCCATATACCTTTGAGACCATGCAAATGTAGGTACTATACATAAAATGGCTAAATGGTAAATGCTATATTTTTGTGAAACCTCTTAAAATAAAGCAGAAAGTCTACACTTCGATGGCATCCTGACTGTTTTATTTCAAATCTATTGTGGTGGTGTGTGAAGGCAAAATTGCAAAAACTGTCATTGTCCAAATACTTCTGGACCTGACTGTATTAAATATTTAATTTTAAAATAATAAGCACTATTACATAGAAGATTAATTTCTTGGATGTTTCCCTAAAAACTTGGTGCAGTTAGTGAAAGTTTTGAGACCAGAAACATAATTTGTGGGTAAATTAACATCACAGAACAAACCAACTTTCTTGGGACAGAAATTGCTACTACTTCTCAACTGCAGAACAGTAATGAAAGCATCTAGTGCAAATGTATTATTTACTTTATGTGATGTGGGTATGGTTTTTACTGAACGGTTTACTCACAAGCCAGAGTGCATTGACATCGTAAAACATAATGAAACTATGAATTAATGAAACAATGACGTCTGCTGTTACAAAATTGTAAGAGTCAGCATTATACTTGCAAAAGTACAATTTTTTTATTTTTTATTTTTTTTTTGCGACAAAATAAATGGGACAAATGCGTTTTGCTTTAAATATACTGCGATTACATTTTAGATTACAGTCTTTAGATGTTTCGAATGCTGATTTAGGCATGAAACAAATTATACTGAGTGCTCGTCTACTCAATACGCATATGCATTAAATATTCACAACCGTGTTTACACAGGGTGACTGGTAACTTTTAATTTATGTATTGTTATGTATCTTTTCATTCAATATGTCCTCCTTTGTCTATTGCACGATTACACAAGACGATGCAAATAACAACTGAGTGTAAAGGCTTAACAAAAGAACGATTTGCACTGATTACGTCACTTAGTTACAAAAACGTTTGTAGCAACCGACCGATTCTTTTGCAACCCGGACGCTCAACGCACTTATCAGCCCACACATGGACGCAGAGAAATCGAACAGCTATGATCAAAACGAACCGACCTCAATCAAAACCGGTGATGTTTATAAGGTAGATAAAAGTCTACCACAACAATTCGACAGTCCACACTGCTTTCCAGGTTACAGGTAAGGTTTTCTGAATTGGTGAAACCTACACAGACATACAAGTTATGTACACGACTAAACTTCTAAAATACACTGTTTTGTAATATTGCAAAGTTCTTGTAAAATACACAATAAATAAATGAAAAGATATTTATATTTATATATTTACATATCGTGTCATATCTGGAGTAAACTGTTTGCAACTTGCAAAATGATTGGCAAGAAAATAACCTGGACAGCTACATTTAAACAGATATGCTATGTCATTAATGCAACTGTGTAACATATAAAATTTAGGAATTTTGTCACAAATACAGTGAGCATATTACGTACTTTGAAAATGCTTTATTTTAGTAAGAAAGATACAAATCCTCTTTATCAAACAACAAACCAAACGTACGGAAACAGGAAACCAACCGAGCACGAAATTACGGTAAGTTGCCTTTGGTACAGTACTTGTTTTACATTATGTACTGACTTATAAAACCAGAGGTAAATGTCAAAAAAGCTGAAAGGCCTGGTTACAGGATGTTTGTACTATTCTGTTCTAATAACACAGTCTCATGAAAAATATCCGTTTGGATGAAAATCTTTTTATGACTTTTGCTTCTTCCTACAGACGAATTTATACAGGACCAACAGGAAATTTTCGGAGCACATTCTAAAAACCGGCACGTATGGAGACAGTACGTTCAACACATCCACTGATAAAAATAAAGTCACAACATACAGCAGTTGGGAAATGCGTCGTGACCGGATAGAGTTTCACAGCGTATTGCGCAACAGACCTTCAGTAAATAACAAGCATTCCACTCCTAACACAGAATGAAAATAAAGTTATATGACTCACAACTTTCATGTTGAACTGGGTTTTTTTTTATCATTTATATA
>JABJVR010008021.1:0-10987 GCA_025773905.1 Chitala chitala | reverse complement strand
ACACACACACACACACACACACACACACACACACACACACACACACACACACACACACACACACACACACAGAGCATACACTAAGCTGCTGGCTGAACTTTTGAAGTCTGCGGGGTACTTCTCAAGTGAAGCACTGTTATGTCTTCACAATGAATGCCATGTGTGGGGACTGCTTCAGGGTGAACGCCAAATCCTTTGTGACCCCCCTCACACATAAGATGTGCTCTTTCGGAACATCGTTTTTTTTTTTTTTTTTTTAATGCGAGCTCGTTTGTGCAGTTTTCGTGATCGATCAAAAGTCAAATGTCTGCCTCTTCGTTTGGCGTTTGTGACCTAGTTACTTTGTGTTGTGTCAGCCTATTTACTATATGTCATCTCAGGCAAGTAACTCCATACCATCTCAGCCTATTTACTATATGTCATCTCAGGCAAGTAACTCCATACCATCTCAGCCTATTTACTATATGTCATCTCTGGCAAGTTACTTAATGTTATCTCAGTGTGGTTATTCAGTGTCATCTCCGTCACGCACCTCATTTCCATGTAACTTTCCTTTGTTTGCTCATATTTTGAAAGCTAAAGAAACAATGCTGAAATGCAGTCATTCACCCTGGCATGAGCAAAAACACGGGGTGGGAGGGTGGTTGAGGGGAGTCTGCTGGTCATATGACCCTTCCCACCAAAGAGCTGAATCTTTCCAGTTGCTCTGGCACAGACAATCTGAGATATTACTCATAATCCCCCATTGTGAGACCCAGCGCCCTTTCATAGCGCTTCTTTTTATTTAAAAGTGCGACTGCATGACATGTCCAGCCTCAGCTCCGTTATCTCAAAATGGACGATAAGCTGCATTGGGCAGCAGTCACACTAAGCACGGATCATTTCTCACCATTTCTAGGCTCGCTAAAACAGGGTCAGTCTCACTTCAAGACTGTTCTGCTCTTTGAACTTTGAGCCAATCTATTGGTGTGTTCAGTTTTCAGTCTGTGATTTCTTTTCTCTTAAAAAAAAATAAAATTAATAATAAAAAAATAAAAATTTATAAAATAATAATAATAAATAATAATAATAATAAAATGTTAAAGTATGAAATGGTTCTGTACCCATCAGCCATTAGACATTAGACCACTCAGTTGATTTCGTACTTCAATCATCGACCTCAAGCTACACAAGTCATTTTCACAAGTGCCGTCTCTAAGCAACTGCTATCACAGGGAAATAATGATCATCTCAGTGTTCCCATTAATAAAATGTGATGTTTGAAAATTCTGATGTTCAAAGAGCAGTCTCATTTTATAAATAATTTCACTGACAGAATTAATGAATACTGGTGGTTTCTTTTTCCATGCATACACACTCAAAACTCTGATTAGCACTAACCCGCAAAAATAAAGAACTTTATTTTTGTTCTGATTCAACTTAGCCCTCTGGCTCCAAATGAAAAACTAACAGTTAAGCTTTACGTTAATTTCATAATCAATTACAGCTATAATATACTAGTTTTTGCATTATTTTTTATGACCACATTTGCTCAGTCTGAATTGAAGATGGAAAAAATAAGAACTGAATAATGACTTTGGATTCACAGCTCGAAAATCATTATATGTCTGCAACGGAAATTTTGTTTGCAATGCTACAAGAAAAGAAAAAAACATTACGGACCTCCTATGGTGTAACATCAGTTAGCATGTTCTTCTGTTGTTTATTTAATTGGCTTACCGTCTGTCTGCGTGGAAAAAGGCAGTCAGGGTAACAAATCTGAGGCTGACGATACCCCAGACTCTGTGACTAGGGTCTTTAACTGGAGCCCATGAGGGCAATACAGGGGCGAGGTGTGCGTTCAGGGCAGGTACTGGGTCGTGAAACCAAGAAAGCTTAGAGGATCTGTGTGAAACAGGCAGGCCTGTAGTGCCATCAGGTGTCCACCCTAAAGCTCGTTAGGTGTGTAATTAGCTCAGAAGGATATACCCTGAGGCACGCTGCTGAGCCACGGTGACCGATAACTTATGATGTGGACTTTGGATGCGGACTGTGTGGCAACCCAGCTCGTGGTTACAGCTGTGGCATGCAAAGCAGCTAGACTCAGTTACCTACTCGATGTTAACAGCTAGGATTGTCGCTGCTTGAAACAAAATTACAGTAATAACGGCCTGTTTTCAACCACAAAGGCAGCGGCAATTATTTTCAGTCAAGTAGCACTCGTTTTACGGCACGTTTTTTCATAGAATTTAAAAAATTGTTATTATTGAATGTTAATCTCCGAGTTTGTTTTCACCCCAATTTAAAATGAGAATAGCTCTTTTACACATCATAAACCGAGCTGCTAATGCGTTAATGAGCTTATTGTTGACAGGGAAAGAGATCGGGACAACAGATTGGGGATGAGCTTACGCATATCATCTCTTCCGCCGTCAGGGAGCTGATTCATACCCCGCCATTTTTCTCTCCCTCACGGATCACGCTAATCGGATTGAATCATGTCCCCCGGCAACTCAGCAGAAAGAGCTTACTGTGCTTATTGCTGATAATTCTCGGTCTATTCATTTCATATTTACTAACGACTTACTGACAGAGGAAAGCACAAGCACAGCCGCACTTTCATACATGTGGCAGCAGCAGACCCTTATTGAAGTGCTATGCATCCATACGGATTTGTGCATTTAAATGAGCCCATATTTAATCTGACGTTATGCAGTTGATGATATTCCTTTTCAAAATGCAATATAGAATTCAAATTGAGCGTTTATGGCAAAAAGCACTGGGAAAAAAACAACTTAAAAACCTATAAAAACAGGCAATATGGGGAGAAAGAAAGCTGAAAATGTTAGAGTGCACATTAGAGTGCAGTTATATTGGTGGGTTTTAGGTAAAATTTCTGAACACAATGATATTGAAAATGGTCTGCATTTACAGCAGAGAGTTCTACTCTACTAGAAGTGCAGAAGAAATAGGGGTGAGGTGATTCTTCTGTGTCTCTTAACATGTAAGAAGATGGGTAATATGACAGTGTTTTTGTGTGTCTTCCAAAGCTGGCCAGCCCTTAGGCCAGGAAGGCAAGAAAGCCCAGAATTTATTAAAAGAGTGCTGGAGACCTGACAAGGTGAACAGAGTCACAACCCTCCTTGAACCAACAAAATTGCCAATTTTATCCCCAGAGCAGTGGAGGTGTTTCACACAGTCCTTCGCTATATTTTGAACATGAAGTTCATACTCATCAACACCTGGAGAACCTCTGCCACATCGCAGCGATAACATCTCTCTCTCTGAGTGACCCAGCAGGAAGAGCTAATGAAGACCGATGCCTTACCGCCCATGCAATCACTTGCAGCATGTAAAATTACACGCGTGGCAATATGTCACACAAGATAACTGTTGTGCAAGAAACTGAACAAGTTATGAGTGCTTGGTTGCAGGTGTGTGCCTTACCCATCTCCTGTGGTCCTCTATGCAATTGCATGCAAGACCTGAGGCCTGTAGAGAATTCCCAGGCATGTCTGAAGTGTCTGTGATCAAGATCTCTTCCTCTTTGCTGGAATTCTTTACGGTAGAGTTGCACCAATTAACATTATAGGAGTCTTAGACCAACAGTGAATCCTTCATCATACATTATGTATGTCCTAGTTTTGGTTGCACATGGTGACCTAATAGTCTACTGACTGGTGTTATTACCTGTACAACATAAACTTCTTTGGTGTTGTCAAGCTTTTTCTGATAGAGTACTGGAAAACTCAGCTTGTAAACAATTTGTCATGCTGGAAGTATGTCATTTTTCTGAATATCGCTATGTTCACTCTAGGATTATTTTGGGATGTTTACATTAATAAAACTTTGACTTGTCTGCTACTTGGAGAAGTAGATTTGTGCATCGGAGTGGGAGGGGGCAATTCACGCTCCCTAAGAGGAAACCCACTGTTGTCACATTAATTAAGGTACTTAACCTAGAAAGCTTTAATTTAAATTTTTAAGTCAAATAAACATATTAACATATACAGGGTTATTAAAATGAAAGACAATTAAAGTTTCCCTATTCAGAGCTCTCTGTAGCTATAACCAATAAGCAGAACAGCACCAAAATTTGTACAAATAATAGTCAAGGGCTGGGGAGAAGGATTCCACTAAGAAATGGTATTTTCAAAACTGGCCAATAGGAAAACATATGGCGCTGTACAAGAGGAAGTACATTATGCTCCTCGTCCTTTTCCTCTTTCTCCTAGTTCACTGCAGCTAGATGCCCTCTGCAAAACAAGATCAACGGGAACAGGCTGAGGTGCAGGGGAGAAAACAAAGGAGAGAGACACCTGGAGATGTTTACACTGAAACTCACTGTTCATCTTCCATACAGCTCTATATTCCCACCCATGCACCATGACTGACTCTTAATTTGCCTTGCTGTAAATAAAGGTCTGCTGAGCTGTGTCACTGACCTCACCCATCCCACATGTGTCTGGTCATGCCTGAGGATACCAGACAGTATCAGCCGAGCCATTCTCACGGGTTCGTCAATGACCCAGACTTTAAATTCAGTCCAAATCTCACTGGATTTAAGACCGTCTTGTTATTATGTGCCAAAAAAAAAATCATAGGCAAGCTTTTTATTAAAAATAATAATAGTTTTTAAAAACCCCTCTGGTTCACATTAGATTTCCACAGTCGTCTCATTTCCGCTAGGGTTTACAGAATGGGTAGTCATCTTAATTTGTGCTTCCTCGGGTGTTTCCCAATTGGGCCATAATAGAAGTCACTGCATATTTATTCATCATAAGTGCTGGGTTCAAGTGGAGAACCCAGTCCCGCTAATATCCACCAGCTCAGAGAACTGCAAACCCAACTCTCTCCCTTTGGGGAAAGGAATTCTAATTGCACTATCAAACTGAAACTAAAATGCAGAATTAATTAAAGATATACAGCTGTTATAGAAACGTTTGGAAATTCTGATCTGTAGCAGCCCTGGATTATACTTTAGTTTATTATTTATAGCAGAGTGCGGCAGAAAAAAAAAAAGTTCAGTGTTCCTGATATGGATGTTTTGCTGTGGAGGCTGAATGACAATTTGTGGTGTTTTTTGGATCTCTGTTTATGCGTGAAGTTTAGCCCCGGGATTTCAAAAAGACCTGAGGATATGCTTCTGGGGTTACACAGTGTCCCCCACCTCGCTCTAGATCTCAGAAAGTTAGCGTTCTCAAAACACATTTGCTAAAGTTCATCAGCATTGCTCTGTTTATTTAGGTCATGCTAAAATTTCAGAATATCTTTAGAACTTCACCACAGACATTAATCTGTGATTTAGTCTGATAGACAAGCTTATGTAACAGCCTAGTGGCTCAATAGCTAGAACATCAGGCTGGGATGCAGAAGTCTCCTGTTTTGAGTCCTAGCCCAGCCACCTGGTGTGTCCTTGAGCAGGACACCCAGTGCCAGCTCATTGTAACATGCATGTGAAATGTTGTAAGTCGCTTTGGACAAAAACATCTGCTAAATGAATAAATGTAAATGTATGTTTATGGAGATGAAATTCCAAATGCATATGCTACTGTTATAATGTAACATGTACATTCTTGAAAACCCTCTTGGATTATGCAATAAAATAAGACGGCCTATGGGGAAAATTGGGTTAGGAAAAAAACAATCAAAACCTAACCAACTGTCAAATGTAAACATGATTTTGACATCCTTGGACTGTATTTACTTAACTCTTTGACTACTATATTATACCAGGAAGACAGTTTTCATGTGAGCATTTTTTCTAAACGTACATCATATTGTCGCTAATTACAGCACCATGAAAGATGTTCTTTCATTAGGTTCAAAATGCTTCATAACAACAAGGTTGGCATCAAGAGTTAAACCTGTTACTTTATGTTCAAAACCTGAAACATAATAACCATCATGCTTCTTATATACGTTCTTGTCACCTTGTCTACTTGTATGTACAGCACAGTACAACAATTAAATGAAAATAATGCCAAGCAGCACTTTCAAAAATACAACACCCCTGAGCAGTGGGCAATGCTTACATGCATGGTTTTGTATTCATCCACAGGCTGTACTATTCAGCTGCCTTACTCCGCATCACAGTGCAATTTCCACATTGTACCGATGCCACTAATGTACTTACCAACTGTAAGTCTGTTTATGAAAACACAACGGCAGAAACGCATGTACACACAGGAATCTCATTTGTCACGTCTCAGCAGCTACCTCATCGTCTCTCCTCTCATCGATGGGGCTCTTTGTACATCTTCATTCATCCACTACCCATCTCTCAAGGCTGTTCATTTTGGCCCTTTTGAACCTGACCCTCTTTGCAGACAGTCTGACACAGGCAAACCTACCTTGGCCGTTCACTAAAGAGGCTTGGGTCAGACAGGCCTTATTTACCATCATGCTCCTCTGAGGTTCAGAGTGGCTCACTGGTCACCGATACAGATTTATCTTGAACCTTTTTGTATGGGGGCTGCGATTGCCTGCAGTGCCGGGCTGACATCCTTCTCAAATGTGATAAATCACACGCGGAGGATCGCCACAGGCCTTCGCACAGCATTTCATCCTCTGTCCCTGTGTTAAAAAGCCATTCAGACACTGGGCTGAATAAATAAAACAGGGCAGTAAACAGAAAAGCAAACACCCTCACTGTCGTCCCTCCCCCATGTGGCTAATTAACATGACAATGCCTCCAGCCCTGCTATTGCATGGGTTGCAGCGAAGTCCTGCGATTTTGATGAGAAGCTGGTACTTCCTACCTGTCATCACACAGTCTGTGCTGACGCTGTAATTTACAGAACCTGTTTCGCCAGTCATGTGCTTCATTAGCGTTCGCCTCTGAAACCGTTTGAGGCGGTAAAACGTCAATGGAAATGTACAGGCCCATATCACTGACGCAACGAAAAAAACCCATAAAACGGCTCACTTTGCTTGTCATGTATGATTTGCACGCTATAAGGAATAATATAGGCTACTAAAAATATCTTCAAGGCTTAAGAAATACATATATAACTGACCTCACAAACCTGTGTACACAAAGCAGTCAGGTGGCTCAGTGGGTAGAACATCAGGCTGGGATGTGGAGGTCTTGTGGTTTAAAACTGCCACCAGGTCTGTCCCTGAGTAAAACAGCGCTAGCTCCCTGGGTGTTGGGTAATGGCTACCCACTGCTACCCCAAAAAATGAGTTAAATGCAGTGAAGTAATTTCCCTTTGAGATTAATAGAGTTCTACCTTTAAAAAGTGCAAATTTTCCTTCAAAAGTAAGTGGGGAATGTCTATATAATTATCACCACTTTGCAATCAATGACCGCCACACTTTGTGAGTGCTTTATCCCCATCCCCCCCCTTGCCTGTTGGTGACACCAGGCTTACCCGCGTTGCTATACGCTGTCTGACCTGCCTCTGTGCTTGCAGATGGCACCTCCATGCTGTGTATTTCCTCCGTGAGGGAGCTGCCAGCTCAGATGTTGGACCTGTATCGGCAGGGATTCGTCCTGGCGGCTGTGCATCCCTTCGTCCACCCTCACAGCGTTGAACCAGCTGGCACGCAGCGACTCCTCTACAGAGCTGTGCTAGTGCGGCTTTCAGACAGGTAAGGGCACCGAGTCCTGATCTGCTCTTCCCATAGTCCCATTTGTTTTAAACGGTTTGTATGTTAATTACAATATGATAAACTGTTTAAATACACAGCAAGGCAGGTCACTACTCATGTAATTTAATAAAGCAATTACAACCTAATGTAGATGAACAACCTTAAATGCTAAGGCACTGGTTACTATCTGCCTAAACAAACCTTCTCAAAGCTGTTTTTGATTGGCCCTAGGTTACTGAACTCACACAAAACAAACTTTTAATCTTCCGCATAAGCTCTGTGTCACTGTTAATTTAACCTCGAGGCACAAATCTTCTTCAAATCTTCTAAGCTTAGCTTTTACATTGCAGTCCAGGGTATCCAAGACTACAGGGTACTTGAAAGTAGCAACTCACTGAAGTTAATTAACCGACCATTTAAATTATGAATGATACTAAATGACTGCAAATTGAATGCCTACTGCACACTACCGTAGCCACAGCTCAAAACTGTGTTGAATATGAGTACTGAACATCCTCTGTGGTGAGCATTTTTTAGAGAGTCCATCTGGTGTTACATGACCAGTTAAGTCTGTATGCCATGGTCTATAAAATGGGAGAAGACTGTTGTTTTTAGGGTGGACTTGGAGTGGTGCGGATACATTAGAACTGTTTGTCACATTGGACAGCACAAAGAAAGGCAGACCAGAAAGGGCACCCCACAAACCACTGAGCTGTCCCACAGGTCTTCGTTTAGTGGGCACAACAAGGAGTGTGTGACTGTCGTAGACAATCTCCCAGAGTGCTGTCTGGCTCTCCACGTCGGGGCTCTCAGAGGAGCTCCTGTCCAGCTGTTTCAGCCAGACTCCACTGTTCACACAGCCGCCCCCCTCCCCCGCCTGAGGCCCCCACCTCCCCTGAGTTTACAGTCCAGGAACTCACTATGAATTCCTCACAAATGAATTCATAGCACGATAAAGGCTCCGCTTTCAAGCAGTGCTTCTTTATTACAAAGACACCATGGTGGAAGAAGAGCGTATTTTTATTTTCCAATTTCGTACCTAACAGCGGATAATCCTTTGCTAAGAAAATTACACTGGTGAGCGATACACACAACCTGAGACTGTGCTCTGTAAAATCCAGTACATGGGACACTTTATTAGACTCACTGCATCTTACTAGAATCAATCCAAAAAACACAAATTGCTGCTACAAACAAACGCAAGGCTAAAATGTCCTGGATGAATACAGAAGAAGAACATTAAAAGCATCAAATGCATGTTGGCTGAGTGTGTCATCCCTTAAATATTTGTCTGCAATGCAAAACAGAGTCATCTTTTTGATGGGTGAACAGGAGTACCCTGTCTTCACTTTTACCCTTCCTTAGGAATGTGAAGGTCCTGGCACAGAATTTTGAGGTCAAACGCACCCATAATCGATTTCAGCTGCCAACACACACCTACCCCCTCCAAAAAAAGAAAAAAAAACATAACAACTGATAAGGCAGTATGAAATAATATTTATGTCAAGGGGAGGCTAGTTGTAATTGGTCAAGGTTGGAATGGATAAAGTTGTAGCAATGTTTAGAAAGGAAAGGAACTTTTTCCACAGAAAACATGATGCAGAGAGGGGGACTACAGATCTGTCAAGGTGCAGAGAGAGAGAACCGAGGAAGAACGCAGATCCTTTGATGGGTCCTGCCGCATCTCAGCGAGTGCCCCGGAAAACAAACACTCACACCAGCGTCAGCCCAGGGGGATAAAGCCACAGAATCAAAGAGAAGTCCTTCTCTATTTAAGTCTGTTAAAAACACTGAGAACAAACAAGAAAACCGCAGATGAAGGTAAACATCTGTGTGTTTGTTCTTCGCTTGCTTGGGGGAAAATACAGAACACCTTCTCTGGAGCTGCAGAAGCGATGAAAGTATATGTCGGTGGCTAGACACACTGTGTCAGGACTCTGGGTTAAATCAGCCTCAACTATTCTCTTTATTCATCCTTTAAACTTCTGTCCAATGAACCAGTTCGTCACATAGTGCATATTATTCTGACGTTTACATTGTCCCCAGAACTGTTTATATTTTATACGCATTTAAAATAAAATTGGTCCTTCCAAAGGTTAAATAAAAACCCTTCTATGGAGTGTTGGCTTCTTCCAACTTCTATAACCATAAACAGGATCACTTATGTTATGTGGGCTAAAAACATATTGGACATTTTGGGTCCCTGTTAATCAAAAAACATCCAAGACATCCAAGCCATTTAAAAACTGCTAACATGTATCCAAAAGTGGCAACCTCTGACATTCTGTCACTTAAAATGTCAGCAATTTCCAGTGAACACTGGCTGTTGTAAGGACTGAAAGGTTTTCATGATCGTAAAGTAAAACGAACTGTAAGCGCCATGTTGCTGTAATTTTAAGCGAGAGTCTGTTCTTGAAAGGAACGTTGCTGCTTCTTGGACCGGGGGAGAGTGTGTTTACTCCACAGTCCACACATTTAAGGACACTCCGGGCGGACGGGAAGATGGTCAGTCAACAGGACGGGGGCAGGACAAGGGGAAGCAGCGCGCGAGCGCGCACACACAGGGACCAAAGCGGAATTCCACGTGCAAGGAGAAGAGCCTGTGCAAAAAAACAAAGATCTCGACTTGGACACACTCCTGAATAAAAATAAAGCAGTGACGTCTATTTTGGGAAACTTATTTTTCAGGTTGCCAAGGTTTAATGGAGAACATCATTCTATTGGCTCATAATTATATTTAAAGTTTGAGCACATCGCTCTATTTTTACACTTTTATTACTGGTGATAAATCAGAACACCCACAATATGTCAGCCTTACATTTTACCTTTGATTAAGTTGCTATAGCAGGTCCAAGTTTTTGCCCTGTAATGAGTGTCTGAAAACGAATCAATGAGAATCATTGTTATAGAGATATCCATTAACGTAAACCTATAATGTTCCAGTGATCCTAAAATCGTATTCCTCTTATCAACACTGTCCAGCGTGGAGAGGCCAGAGGCAAAATGTGACAATCACCTGGAGATGGAGATGTGTCTATCAGCTGATCAGGTCCCCAGCACCGAGCTGATCCAGGGTTATCTGAAAAAGGTAAGACTAGTAATGAACCCTGACATGCGACTGTGACATTTTAACGCACCGCTCTTCACCGATGGCATCGCTATCCCTACCTCTATCTCTTGGTTTAAAAAAAAGTCATTAGAGATTAAGAAGGAAATCTTTCATTTCCAATTCTTACTTAGTATTGACCGTTCCGTTAAATTAATTGTTGCGAAATCACATCCATAACTGTAGATGATGTCCTCGTGGCGAAGATTTGTAGTGACGTAATACGGGCACATCCATCCATCCATCCATTATCTGAACCGCTTATTCCTGGTGAGGGTCGCGGGGAAGCCTGGAGCCCATCCCAGA
>JABJVR010008020.1:0-10988 GCA_025773905.1 Chitala chitala | reverse complement strand
TGCCTAGTGACAGTTTAATTATTAAACTTATACAGTATACTGACTAACTCTTTAGTGATTTTTGAACGGTCTTTACTCTTAGCAGATCAGCTAAAAGTAGTTGGATCTATATGTAATAATTAATCAAAATTAATCGATTAATCGATTGAATTTTTTCCCCCCCGATTAATCGAACAAGAGAATTTTAATATATATATATATATGATGCTAAATACTGAGCAGAAACTGAACAAAAGGTTCAGAAAGCCAGCTGTCCAAGATGTTAGCATGTCCAAGAGTTTACGGCCCAGCTGTTTTTTTTTTTTTTTTTTTTTTTTTTTTTTTTTGAAGTACACTGGGAAATGTTCATACTGTTTATACAGGTTCAAAAATATTTTTTGTTTCATTTAAACAGACAAACTTTATGTTTGTGTGGAACACAAATTGCCTGAGTCTGAGTTTGTTCCATTCATATACTTCATCAATAAGGTAGAAATGTGTTTTTTTGAAGGTACCTATTTTCTATATGGATCTCCAATTTGGTTTAATGGCTATTGATAACTCAATAAATATTAATGACTAAAAGTATTTAGTACTCTGAGTAGTTTTTCAGAAAAGTCATTTGTAATTGTACTTAATTACTGTTGAAAGACCAGTATCTTGTAATTGGGTATTAATCCAGAAGTGTAACAGTACTTGTACTGAAGTACTAATTTTCAGTACTCTTTCCACCACTGCATTTCCAATCCTGCATGTGTTACAATGTCACATGTACAATATGTAAGTGTCACAATCACCAAAACAGAGCCAGACAACTGAATTCAACAGTGGACAACAAAGGCTATTCACCCAATAATCCAAAAAATCATAATTCAGGCAAATGGTCAAAGAAGTCAATACAGTTGATCCAAAACAAGATAAAAAACAAAGGATCAAACAACAGGCTGGAACTAGGAGGGGTAAAGGGAGGAAACTAAAGAGAAGAAGGAAATGGAATAACAGACTGGGTCAGAGTAGTACTCTGAGCATCTGTCATCAGACAACTAGAAAACTTGATACTAATCTGCATTCAGAGCTTGTTTAAATAGATGTAAAACAATGACAGGTACAGCCATTGGTTTAATCTGAAAGTTACTCTGTCATTCATAGAAGTTTTACATGGGGGGGGGGGGCAGAGACAGGTAGGTCAAACCCTGTGATTTTGTTGAAGTGGCAGTTACTTCTGATTCTGATCATACACAGGTGTGAGTGAGGCCCTCTGTGCCTTAACTGTGGCACAACCTAATCATGGTGTGAGAGGTAGTTCATTTATAAAGGCAGCACTTACATATGGAGTACAGACTGGGGTTTGAAAGCTCAAGCTACAATGAAATGACAGAACAAGTCCTTGCATACTTTATTAATGGTAGCTGTGCCCAACCTAAGATTAGTGCCCAGAACAAAGCTTTTATGGTGATGACGTCTAACATAGCACTTGTTGTCGTGACACCGTAAACACGATGCAATTATACTTAATATACTTAATAGAGCAACTATGATGCATTTTGACAGCTAGACCGGTTGCCGCTCCTCACTAGCTAGATGTAACAATGTGAACTGACTTCTGTACAGCTGTGTTGTGTTATGTAATGTGTGTGTGTGTGTGCGTGTGTGTGTGTGTGTGTGTGTGCGTGTGTGTTTGTGTTTTAATGGTGAAAAGCACAGAGCTGGGGCCTTCACCCCACAGGCAGCCCACCAAAGGGTAGTTCAGAAGGCAGGCAAAAGACTTGTTAGGCTTGCTTGCAACGTGTTTCTGTTGTACAGATTTTCCTTTACCAATACCCATCACAATTTCCAACATAAATGTATATTTGATTTATTACACTTTCACAAACACTCTATAATGAGAGTTCAGACCTTTCAATGACAATAATCAGCTTCCTTTAAAATCTGTCATTCTGGGTAAAACTAGAACTTTTAAACTGGGGGAGCGAGGCAGAGACAAGTCAAACCCTATGATTTTGTTGATGTGGCAGTTATTTCTGATTCTGATCAGAATAACATGAACAGAATGAACAAAAAAATGCATAATTTGGCTGACCAAAAGGGTTGCCAAGCTTCTGGTTAAGATGACACCGTTCACCCCTGGGCTCTGAAGCTGCCATCAGATCATGAGAACAGATCATGAGAACATCTGTCTCGATAGCCGTACAGCAAGTCGGACAAGCTCAAGTTCCTGATCCTTCTGACTTGCACTAATAATGTTGTACCACTGGGTGGCACTGTTTTTTTGTTTTTTTTTTTGCTTTCCCTAAATTTAGCTGAACAAAATGCAAACTGTTTGAATGAGACTTGTGTCTTTGCCAAGGTATCATCTGCTTGTCTGACCTACTAAATGCCAACAAGATTATCCACTTAATTAAAACGTTCAAGGAAGCACGTGCTAAAAGGCACAAAACGGGTTCATTGTGAGACAATTTCTTAATTTATTTTCCATGGCTGTAAAAGTAAAATATGTGGCCAAAGTTTAAGCAGTAAACCAAATGTGTGCCACAGAATTCACCTAATTAAACATTATTACTCAGAGACATTTCACAGTATGCAAGTTAGCCATATGACATGATTACCTGGAGAGGGATTGTTATAGTGAAGTTAAAATGAGTAAGATGAAGTGTGTAAACATAGTGCTTATGAGTGTAGTCTCTCCCTACCAAGGAGGGGAGCAGAGTGAGAAGCACAGATTCACTTGTACTTGTGCAACATTCAAAAGGCATTACTATCTATCATCGGATTAGCATACCATTGTTTGTACTGTATTACAATGCACTGGGAGAACATGAAAACTCCTGTCATTCAGACTGCCAGAGTTGACCAGAATTAGTCCCAAAGCAGCCTGGTGGCTCACTGGAGAGAACATCAGGCTGAGATGCAGAAGCTTCCTGGCTTGAATCCCACCCCAGCCACCAGGTGTGTTCCTGAGCAAGCACTACTTGCTCCATGGGTGCTGTATAATGGCTGCCCCCCCGTATCTCACAGCAGATGGGTTAAATGTGGAGTAAAATTTCCCTCTGGGATTAATAAATTTCTATGAAATTTTAAAAAGGGGAAAAATAAAATTTAAGAGCCAACATGTGGGCAAAGAGCCAGTTCTTGTTAATCAAAGAAAGGACTTGCTATTTAACTAAAAAGCATTGTATTTGTTATAAAGGGTCTGATGATAAATTGATAAATTCAATTATGCATTTTTAGGGACCCTGGGGAAAAAAAAAAAAGTTTATATATCAATATGCCGTGCACTTCCCAGACTGTCAGAAGAAAATGTCCCTCTCCCAATTATCACATTTGTGATTCCGAGAATCTGCATTTAACACCCACGACTATCTAATGGTCACAAACATTGTCTCAGATGATCAGTCTTGTATGAACAGGACAAATTTTTCAGCACAACTGAAATGCCTGTCACATCTGTGCTGTAAAGTCAAACTCAGGAAGCTGTGCCCTATATATCAGTTTTATGGTTCTTCAGTGGTCCCATCTGTGTATAAATAACAAATACTCAAGAGTCCTGTGTAAGTGTCTTGGTGACACCCTGAACTTCCCCAAGACTTAATAGATTGGGTCAGGAAGCTGTCAAAAGCAAAAGATCTAAAGTGGGTTTGTTGCGATCTTTGACACAACTCAGATTTATGGACTTGGTCGGATATCCAGAAATTTGTAATTCCCAGTGGTAGTAGGCAGGCAAGAAACTATAACACACATCATATTTTACTATATAGTTTCACAAATGCTTTCAGTGTTCCATTTAGGACAACATGGGTGTGTTAGTACTCCTGGGGGAGGTGGGCTGTTAAAGCGGGACACAGATAAAACACAGTCACAATAGCTCTACAAAAAGCCTCCTTTCAGATATTCATACCATTCTGATCCTTAGGTTTACAAAATGGGAGTTAGTTTTGGGGTAGTTTGCAAGCACTGCATTTAATCTAAAACAGCAGCAACGATATATCAAGAGGAGAGCTATAATACCCACTGAGCCACGATGCTATCCATATTATCGTGAGATAAAGAAACAACAGTTGTTCAATACCAGTCACACAAAAGGCGGCCAGTGGCTGAATGGCTAGAACATCAAACAGAGATGTGGAAGCCTCCCAGTTTGAATCCTACCCCAGCCACCTGGTGTGTCCTTGAGCAGGTCACTTACTGCTAACTCCCTGAGCACTCAATAACGGCTGCTCACTCCTGGGCAAAATGTACAGAACCAGTTTTGTTGTAGCATGTATGTGTCATTTGTAAATTGCCTTGGACAAAGGTGTCTGCTAAAAATAAGTAAATGCAACTGACAAAAAAGAGCGTTGAAAGGAAAACCAGACTTAACTGGAAGTACTAAAACAACTATGGTCTCTTTTCCCAGAACATGGTTTTGTAAAGCTTGCATAATTTTTGATATGGGAACGTTTAAAAACACTGAACAGGGTTGCAAAACGGTCTTTTATCTTTTTACAAATACAATTATGCTGATTCCAAACCAGGGGTCAGATGGTTTGCCTTATGTCTGATAAGATTACAAATTAAAGATCTTTTTCAAAGAAACTACAGTATAATGATACATCTCAGACTTTAACCATAAAAATCAGCAAATGATACTGCAAATTTTTATTTTTTCATAGTAAAAATCAATTCGTTATTAGCTGCTGAACCTGCGATGTCTGCATTCATAAGATGCACATTGTTTGACCAGGTCGAATACACTGTAGCAGTGAACAGATACATGACTTACAATACTATGTCATGTCTTCAAATAAAAACATACATTATAGAAATTTTTAAACTGTGTCATTATAGGCTTATTTAAAAAAATTCTTAGTGCGGGTCAGTCTTCTGTATCTAAGAACACAATGACGGAATTAAAATGTCAATATTAATAAGTAGCTCGTTTAACTTTGCTAATTCTCCGCGTTGCTGATGCAGCTCGCTGTTATCTTGTTTGCTATGTATGTCCAAGTGAAACAACCTTTTCAAAGCTGGCGCAGCTGGAATTTGTGCTCTTACATCATGTGCTCTATGACAAGTACCTCTTAACGACCGTGCGAAACACACACACACACACACACACACACACACACACAGAATACTCAGTTACCCTTGCCAACCTCGAATGTAGAAAAATCATTGCAGAATGACTAACATTGACCACAAGATGGCACATCACCACAGTGTAGGGTGGAATATGGAGGTACGCAAACAGTGATATCCTCCTGGATGTTGTAACCGTGAACAGGAGATAACAGTACCGGACAGGTGCTCAGCTTCCCCCAGAGAGTGATCCAACTCGTAAGGAAACATTATGCATCTTACTTTAGTCTCGTAGTGTGAATGTTATTCACCAAGCATCCAAATCAAACATTTTATTTGCTGAATACTGAAGGTTGGATCATAAACAAGTAGGCTTAAATAATTTGTCACAAGTGTGTTGTGCGAAATACAAGCATGAAGTGCAACGCCATAAGATTTTAGCGTTGAAGAATGTCGTGCTTCGTATGCATTTGTCCTTCTGTCCCTCTATACTTTGTAACCACTATTGTGTGTTTTTAAACCTCGTAAACTCAAATCATCTGCAAGTATTGAACGCCATATGACACGGTATACTACACGTGAACGGGTGCTACCATCTTAAAGCGCTGCGTGTGCTTTGTCCCAACTCTACAAGAAGAGCCGAGAGCTGTGATTACAGGTCGGTTTAAATAACTGAAATTCTACTTTTATTGAGCTGGTGTTCAGCATTAAAATTATACAACTGATGTGAGGTTATTTCTGTTTTGATGCTGGAGTAGGATATGTTGTATGTGACTATTGTTGTATGTGTATGTCCTTTTTGTAGTTTAACAACTGAAACGATTATATTACATTAATAACCATGTCCAGTGCGGGTATTTTATCATGGTAATTAAAAAAAAATAAATAAAATCTGTCGTACTTAAAATAATACTCCGCCGGGTGGCACCAGAGTCAACGTTCCACCATTCTTTCTTCCGGGTACATTTTTCCATTGTCTTGTCTTTCGTAAGACTATTATCATTTTTTTATTATTATTATTTCCTTAACTTGTGGTTTAACTTTAAAGACATTGATAAACATTTGCCAGGCGAAAACAGGTTCCAAGAACATAACAGAGCTAGAGGGCGAGACTCCAAGTTGTTCTTCTACGTTCTCCTCCAATGGTTTTGACGCATGTGCTCAGCATCACCTGAACACGAAGAGATCATGTTTTACACCGACCAATCACTGGCGTCGGGATCTACTCTCCCACAATACAAATAAGAGCGTAGCTCTGTGTTCACGGCTAGAGTATGAGAGAATAACGAGCCGGGCTTTACAGAAATCGGTCCTGGATACTCATCGCTCTCCCATTGTAATTTCTTATTTTATCCAGGTATGACTTTATTATTTTCTTCTTTATGGTATTACTTTGAGGGTTGTAATTCGGATTGTCTTCGCTTTGTCACGCATTGATTCGTTCCGTGTTTTGTGATCTGTAATTTTATATATATATATAATTTATTTTTTTTTTTTTTACCTTAAGAGTAATGGAAAGATTGGATGGAAGCTTTACATTGTAACAACGAACGATTAACTTACAATAGCGATGTCCGATTGATTTTTTTTTTTCTTTTCTTTTTTCTTTTTTTTTGTCCCTCCCGGATGATTCAGATGTAACATTAGTGGCTGTTGCTTTGTTGCAACCATGGCTACAGTGAGCGGTGACGAGGAAGTGCTGGCTGTGTTTACGGTGTCTGCTCTAGGCGTTCATGTAATATAAAGATGTCATTAAGTTTGCTCGTTGTTTGCTATTCCAGTTAAGTATAACTGGAGGTTTTAAAATGTTATGCCTTGTAACAATCACGATGAACTGGACTTATGAGATGGGGTGGAAACACGTGTATACATGCTGCCTTTTGTTATCGTTGGCTTGACTTAATTTTCTTAAGTATTAGAAGGCTACGGTTAAATGCCTACGTTTTCAGTCCTTTAAGCGACGGATTTTTTGCGTGTTTGATGGTGGTGGTGTTCAGTGTTGTGTATAACGGTCGGTGTTAATTGTCTTATAGGTGTATTATAGTAATCAACAAAGATGTCCATGTCAGTCAGCGCAACGCTTAGTAAAACTGTGAAACAGCAGTACATGGCCCTCCCGCAGGGAGACAAAGTACTAGCCATGTACATTTGGATTGATGGCACAGGAGAGGGACTTCGGTGTAAAACCAGGACTTTGGATTCAGAACCCAAGACTATTGAAGGTATTTCTTATTTTCCTTTACATACAACCATGTGCTCAGCCCGCAATATAAACATGTGGGCACTTAAGAAAGCATTTGAGACTTAAGGACATGTTTTGGGATGGCTACTTATGAATCGCCCTGCCATTTCTGTCGAAATTATTTTAGAACTGCCTGAGTGGAATTTTGATGGCTCCAGCACTTACCAGTCAGAGGGCTCCAACAGTGACATGTACCTGATTCCGGTTGCCATGTTCAGGGATCCCTTCCGCAAAGACCCAAATAAACTTATTCTGTGTGAAGTTCTTAAGTACAACCGCAAATCTGCAGGTAGTGGTTATACGTTTTCCTAACAATGCTCTTTATTGAAATATTTTATTGAAATATGGCCTGCTCAATTTGTACTCAAATTTCAACTAAACAGTCTTTTCCTCTTGTGTAGAAACAAATCTTCGTTCCACTTGTAATCAAGTCATGAACATGGTGGAGAACCAGCACCCCTGGTTTGGTATGGAGCAGGAATATACCCTCCTGGGTACCGATGGTCACCCTTTTGGCTGGCCATCTAATGGATTTCCTGGCCCCCAAGGTAAGACAGTGTCGGTGGTGCTCCAGTTTGTCTGACTGAACAAAAAGGACTGTGTTGGAATTGATTGCATGTCCCTGTGCTCAGGTCCCTATTACTGTGGCGTGGGAGCAGACAAGGCATACGGCAGAGACATAGTCGAGGCACATTACAGGGCCTGCCTGTATGCTGGTGTTCAGATCTGTGGCACCAATGCTGAGGTCATGCCAGCCCAGGTTAGCATTTAAGATGCATCTTAGGGCTGTTTTGGTGTTTGCTGCTTGTGGCAAATGTTCGTCTGACTCTTGCCGATTATATAATAGTTATGTGTCTGTTCAGTGGGAGTTCCAGATTGGCCCGTGTGAGGGGATCAACATGGGTGACCATCTGTGGGTGGCACGTTTCATTCTGCATCGTGTCTGTGAAGACTTCGGCGTCGTAGCCTCCCTTGACCCAAAGCCCATTTCTGGAAACTGGAATGGTGCCGGCTGCCATACCAACTTCAGCACCAAGGCAATGCGTGAGGAAGGTGGATTAAAGTAAGTGTGCAAAGGCTGCACAAAATGCACATCTACATGTAGTTGAAGTGGCTTGTTTGGTGCCCCTATTTCTACACATGGAGTCCAATTTTTTTTTTCTATTGTTTGTTCAGGGACATTGAGGATGCTATTGAGAAGCTGGCCAAGAGGCACGATTACCACATCCGTGCCTATGACCCCAAGGGGGGGCTGGACAATGCCAGGCGTCTGACTGGTCGTCATGAAACCTCAAGCATCCATGAGTTCTCGGCTGGAGTGGCCAACCGTGGTGCCAGCATCCGTATCCCGCGTTCAGTGGGGCAGGAACAGAAGGGCTACTTTGAAGACCGTCGCCCCTCTGCCAACTGTGACCCCTATGGAGTCACAGAAGCAATAATTCGCACATGTTTGCTCAATGAAGAGGGTGATGAACCTGTGGACTATAAAAACTGAATCTCATGTGGACTAAAATACTGAAATCACCCCTCTTTCCAGTCAGGTGGTTGTATTTTATTTTTTTTCTTCAGTGGTCAAGGGGTTTAATAGTACTGTGTTTTTCAAAGTTAATTTTAAACTTTTTTTTTTTTTTTTTTTTTTTCTTTTTCCCCATAGTTCTAAGTTGACTGGTCAACTTAACAAGGAACTTTTAACCTATTTTTAGAAAAGTTGCTGGGAAGTGTGGCATTTCTATTATAGTCCCTTCACTGCATTCTGGACCTTTAAGATCTCAGTCCAAGCCAATGCCTTGCTGCTTATTATGCACAGATGTAATGGCGTGCAACTGAAGATTAAGGCAGCCATTGTTGTATTACCTTTGGGTGGTGGTGTCTCTTCAGCTGTCCTAGTCCTTTTAATATATGTTGACCTAAGCATGTAACACGTAATGTGATTAACGAGTACTGTCAACTAAATTGTTTTTCCACACTTTCATCTGTGTGATGTATGGTACATTGTTGAAATGAGGATCCAAAACTGTATATCTGGGTCCCTAGTTTACTCGTGTTAAGTGTAATTGGTCATGAAGGATCAGATACCTACTGTCTAGCTCTCAGAGTAATGACACCTGTTTTAGTCTAAAGTTGCTGAAGCTGGTGTTTTTTACTGAACATTAAAACATTTTATATTTTTACCACAACCTGTATTGATCATTCCAGCAATGTCCTGGTTCTACAGGGCACTAATCAGGTCCAAGTGGCTAGAGCTGTCCCTGGTCCATCCGACCAAGAATTTATCAGGTTATGACTGGATCATAAAACTGATCTGGCTCATTGGTTTGGGAAGCCATTTCTGCCCACATTTGAATACTGGAGGGGAAACATTTGATCAATGTCATTTGGAGGGTACAGCACTTGTTCCTGTTGTTTCTTGATGACATATTATTTGAGCATCATGCCAGTACACTTTACCTGGATTTATATTTTTGATGGCACATTCACAGCATGTGCATCCCCAACCCCTGTACACAGTATTTAGCAGTAGTATTGCAAGTACAGTTGAAACAAAGTGAATGAGAGGCAAGATAATGTTGGTAAAAGCCAGCATGGAGAAAACCGAAGAGACTGAATGGGTACATGTGAGTTTGTAAGCAGTGAACATGCACTTGGATGCCATGCCTGAGCAAATTCATTGACTGCCTGAGCCGTAGGTTTTTTAAATGCACAGCTCCAGGTTACTCAAATTGAATCAACTGAGAGGTTACCCAGAACTCGTTACCCTCTGAGGTCTGCTTTTCAAGCTGAACAGCCAGTCAATGAAGATCTTTCCCACTAGGATACACTCTACTTTTGTCTTTGTGTCATATGTATGCTAATGTTGCTAACATAAGAGCTTGAACCTGTGGCCAAATGCTTGACCTTTGTTGTGTCATCGGTGGACAATGCTTGTATACACAGATGAGATTGTCTGACTCTCAGTATGGACGAAAAGAGCATAGACACGGTAAGAGCCAACCGTCCCTGGAAAAAAGAACGGAGCACGTTTATATGAACTCGTGTTTAAAAATAGCTTGTGCTTAGATGCCAAAAAGCATTTCATAGAACCAAATGTAAATACTTTCTGCCCTTATTCAAACTGTTAGACTGAGCTGTTGTGTAACATTAACTGTCTGCTGCAGATATTGCAGAAATGGAAGACAATATTTGAACACAAGTTCAAGAAAGGTCACATTGTCAGGACTTTACACTTCAACAGCAACACGGACTCTGACATGAAAACAGTAAAAAATATAACTAATAGAGAAATCAGAATGGTAAAGACATTGGATTATAGTGCTATCTCAGCCAGATTAGTCATTAGTAAAACGGGTGTCTTAAATTTTATACGTAGTCATTTAGCCTATTAAAAAATAACAAAGAAGCCTGGATTGTAGTGATGTGAAGAACACAGAATCCGTAAAGACATTACATGGTGAACACAGAACGTGATGTTACGTCTACAGCAGCATCACCATCTGCATCTATCACAGTCAGCGATTTCTAGCAATATCCTCTTCCAAATATACTGGGAATAAATTAAAGATTTTCATTAAAAAATATACAGATTTGGGCGGCACGGTGGCGTGGTGGTTAGCGCTGTTGCCGCGCACCTCCAGGCCTGGGGTTCAATTCCCGCCTTGGGGTCTGTGTGCCTGGAGTTTGCATGTTCTCCCTGTGCTTGGTGGGTTTTCTCCGG
>JABJVR010008019.1:0-10989 GCA_025773905.1 Chitala chitala | reverse complement strand
GCAGGGGACACCAACCCACCACAGGGCAGGGGACACCATCCCATCCCAGGAGACACAGGGCAGGGGACACCAACCCATCCCAGGAGACACAGGGCAGGGGACACCAACCCACCACAGGGCAGGGGACACCATCCCATCCCAGGAGACACAGGGCAGGGGACACCAACCCATCCCAGGAGACACAGGGCAGGGGACACCAACCCACCACAGGGCAGGGGACACCATCCCATCCCAGGAGACACAGGGCAGGGGACACCAACCCACCACAGGGCAGGGGACATCAACCCACCACAGGGCACACACACACACACTATGGGTAATTGGAAGACACCAGTCAACCTAACCTACATGTCTTTGGACTGTGGGAGGAAACCAGAGAAAAACCTAACAAGCACAGGGAGAACATGCAAACTCCATGCACACAGACCCAAGGCGGGGATCAAACCCCAAGGCTAGGGGTGCAAGGCGACAGTACTAACCACCACGCCACCCTAAAATTTTAAAATACAAACCTAATGTATTTGTGGGTATTTATTTCCTTTTGTGTAGTTTAAATATATATTGTGTAAAACATATGCTCAGCTCTTATTCAGTTGACTGATTGATCCATTCAGTCTCATGCTGTTTATCACATTCAGTGTCAGAGGCTGGAGCTCATGAAACAATAAAGGGTATGGCAGAGGCTGGCTGGGTACACCCTAAACAGCATCTGAACTTATGAAAGGATCACTGCAGATAGATTAAAACTAAATTGAAATCTGATAGCTGTTTATATAGTCATTACACCCAAATGCATAGGCTTCAGATAAATCTGGTTTTACTGACACCTTATATTACCACATTGTAAACACATGCAGGAACACTAACACCAAAGACATCCAAGTACAACTCAATTTTCATAAATTCACTCCTTGCAGAAGTACCTTCTATTTTTTCCTCTTTCTAGAGGCCCTTTTAGGTATTATGGCAATCTCAGTTGAGTGGTTCCCTCTAGTGTTAAACATGCAAACTGCCTAAACATCTGGAGATTGTAGTAAACTAATGTATTGCTGTGTAAAAACATTTCTTGCAAATTTTAAAGCACGTTAAAGAGGCACGTTTGTCATGTTATCTTTGTATCTGTTAGAGCAAAAAAACAAAACATACTTAAAGTGAATTTTACAAGTCCAAAAGATAACATTGCCATTTAACATGTAAAACAAAAAAACATACTTGCCCTTTATGAGCAGTTCAACATATGGTAGATACAATTGTCAATGAATCTATTCTTAGTGTTTTTATGCTTTGCTAAAAGCTTTTTCATAAATTTACTCCAAATTTACTTTATTCCAGACTAGATACAATGCAGGGTAAACTCAGAATATTCACAAGTGTGACTGAAATGGCATAATAACCAGTCCTTTGAGACTGAATTTCCCTCTGTGTTAGACTCACAGCAAAAAATAAATTAAATTAAATTAAATTCAAATAAGGCTGTCAAAACCTAATTTATCACCCACTCGTAATGTGTTTTTAGCTCCGCTCACCCTTTCTCATTAGTGATTAAAATGTAAAATAGTTTGAATCAAGTAGATTAATCAAACATCATGTAAAGCATAACCAGATTTACAGAGCGTTTGGACAGCTTACACATGAAATTGTTTTAACATACAGTGGGAAATAAATGTTTTCCTTCCATAATTACAAAATACCAAGGAAGAGGATTTAACGGTTTGGCTAAAGATTCAAGTCCTTTTCTCGGGAAAGCGATCAAAGTCCTAAAGATAGTTGTCATACCAGCCTAAAGTATGCCCAAAGACTCTTATTTGTTGTATGAGTGGAGTAATGACTCCTCAAATGCCATGTATTGTGCCACATTACAATGTCATCGTTATAAAACCTCCTAAAGAAGTTTGACTTTGAAGAGCTGAAAATCCCTTCACTAATAATCATAAAATCATACCCCAACCTTATTTGGACGTATGCACACACAAAACATTGCCATGTGACTATTTTATGGGACGGATAGAATGTTAAGTGCACCACAAGAGGGCGGAAGTGATATAACTGTAGCTATGCTCAGGGTAATGAATATTTTCAAATAGTGTGATGTCAATGGAAGGTAATTTTGTAATTACAGATGTTGTGCAGTCAGTACCATTAATTACAGAGAGCATAAGGGAGAACAGGGCAGTGGTCTTCCTGTGCACTTTGCTTGTCTCACTCCTGCTGAGCACACTGGGGAGTCCTGGTGGGGGGATGGTCCAAGATAATGCATTCACACACCCTCAATACACTGCCAGACATTAAAAATAACACTAATCCACACTTCTGTCAGTATATAGACAGTGAATTACTGTGTTTTTGTCCAGGTTTTTAGTCTATATGCTGGGTAAGTCTATGATGGTGGCTCAGTGGTTAGTGTATTTGTCACAAGTTTGATTCCTAGCCACTGTGTGGGGCTGTGCAAGAAGGTGTTATGTCTAACATCAGCCCTAAGCCTTAATATAAATGGGAGGATTGTGTCCTGAAGCACATAGTGTAAAACGTGCCAAGTCTGCGTTTATATCATTTATCAGCTGTTGGTCAATCTCGCTGTTGTCACCCCCTTGTGAGGAACAGCTGAAAGTTGGGCTGACTGCTGTGTAAGTATATACATATTGGCATAGACTACTACTTTCCATTTTTTGCTAACAAATCCGGTCACCATACCACATTTTCCAAAACAGTTTTTGTCTGTTTACTGTAACGCTCATTTCCTTGCATAAATACTTCACAGCACATTTACAATTTTTTTTTTTCAAGAACACCCAGCCTCCCCAGTGGCCTCTGTGTAGGTCATATTGTAAAGTACAGAGGAGCTATTGTACCAGAATTGGAAGTACTATGGTACAAATCCCCTGGTAATCAAAAGTCCCCCAAATGAGTGATTCAGGTCTTTAGCTCAGAAGGATCATTAACTTATTTGGTAACTCTGAGAGGGCTGTGAGTTTAAATTACCCCTGTTACACTCACACTGTAGCAAATAATCTGAGACTGGAAAGGCAATGTGTACTTAATAAACCTACAATTAACATATATACAAAAGTCAGGCAAAATATCCTGCCTCACATATTCAATAACATAACCCACCTTCAAAACATATTTTAAGATTTATTAATCAGCCATTGCTTGGCAAAAAAAATGCCTTTACATTCTGAGTAGCTCAGGTGATGTTAAACACCCATGCCCCAAGTTTACTGTGTTTGCATTATGGATATGCAATAGTTGGAACCTGGATGTTATCAGTCACTTTCATTCTGGGTATTCTTCAGCCTTAAACAGTGGGACAGTTCAGGCTATATTTATGTGATATGGAAAAACCCCCATAATTTTAGATGTTCTGCAACTTCTCAAAATGACTGTGTAATTGATGCTTTCATGGTGCTTGGCAATAATCTAGGAGGTCATGTGATGAAGGACAGTAAATAAAACAGCAAGGCTGATTATGCCATAAGGGGCTTATTTTAGCTGTCTAACATTTTTTTTCAGGTAAAATATGGCAATGCATAATCTACTGAAATTTTTACTAACCATAACTGGGTTAATTTGTACTAATTCTCCAGTAAACATAAATTCAGACTGTGGTATTGTGAAAACATTTCACTTTGGAAGGATTAGAATAAAGTGTTAAAACCAGCTAATAGCTGCAAGCTCAGTTCAATATGACATCACAGGGAAGAAAGACACAAAGGGATCATTCACAATATTCATGAGTGTCTTCTTGCACCACAGGAGCCAAAAGCACCCAGCTGCGACAAACCTACAAAGTCTGAGGCTGCCTTTCACAGTTTCACCCTGTCCTTTTTTACACACCACAGCTGCCAGCATTACTTAACAATATGATGCCTCTTGCCACCTTCAGAAAATGCTGGTTGGCCAAAGGGGGAAATGTGCCATTTACCTTCAGTCATAGGCAGACTGGTAATTAAGACATTCTGTGAAACACCAGAGCAGCTGTCAAACCTTGTGTATGGGTGGCTATCACACCTGCTAAGTTAGGTGACGTGCTAGATATGTTGGGCTGCTCTGAGTCAAATTCCAGGGCTGTTTACAAGACCCAGTCCCTCCCTGCCTTCAGTTGTTGATTTTTCGCTGTTTTTTTTTTAATAGTCAGTGCAGCTAACTAAGACTGCTATTTAATTGCATGCACTGCTTCATCCAATAACCTGCCGTTGTCAAAGACTTTGCTTTTTTGTCATTTATTTTTTGACATGTTGCAGACATAAATCGAAATACTGTTATCGGCCAGACTGCACTCTTAGCACAAAGCGTATTCGCTTAAGTCTTTTCAGACTTCAGTTTCACGCCTGTCTTTGATTTGTCAATAAAAGCATCAATCAAAATTTACAGGGGGCACTTGAGTGACAGTGCTGCTGTCAGATCTGACTTCCATTATTTCACCGACTGCAGTATCAGGTCTCTAATCAACAATTGCGTCTTTACTCAGGCGTTTTGTGAACTCCCAGTGTTCTGTGTTTATATACAACAGGACTGTTTTTTCTTTAAATTTAGATTTTAAATATTATTTAGATATAATCTTGCTGTCGGTTCAGACATGTTCAAGTGAATTCATAACTTTTAAGCGATATATGGACAAGAAAATCAGCAAACCTAATTAGCTGAAGAAGAACACTTGTTGCGCAAAAACGTTCACCATGGAACGTTATTTGGCTGACACCGCGAATCCTTGGCGTTGCACGTGCGAAATCATTTAGTTTTACGAAACACTGCGGGGTGTGCAGAGCGCCGCAGACCCCAGACACGCGTGTAGCCTGTCAGTCTGGACTGGTAATTCGGAGCTGTAATGGTGATATATATTAATCGAAAGACGAAATCAGGAAATTTAACAATTAGTGCAAATAGTTGTGACAGATCCGTAGCTCAGTATTAAAGTTAATTTCTTTAAATCCGATTTGTGTAGTTTTTCACAGTAGTGTAAACAAAACGAGCAATCTATACTGTTTTATTATTGCAAAGCTGCTGTGTACCTAGATATTCGCTGTGTGTTATGTCGGAGCGGGACTGCTGTAGTGATGCTCGGTGTGGGGACGGAGGTCCGGATTTCAGTCCTGGGAGACTGTCCCGGACAGGACGGCGCAGTGGAGTCGTGCTGCCGGCTGCAGATCGCTCCAGTCCGGGCAGACTGGACTCGGAGACGGTACCAGTGGAGGGCATGAAAGCGTCTCCCCGTAGAAGCAGTATAATAAAGGTGGGAATTAAATCGACCAATTAACAAACGTACAACACAAAACTCTAACGAAGGTATCGGTCAATTATTCACCTGTAATGTATCGTTTACATTTGACGATTTGGTTTCTAGCTACAAAGTAATAAATTGTTCACCTTCTGCCAATTTTAGCCATTAAATTGTCATACAATTCAAAATATTAATTTATGATTGTTTTTCCTGGTCGTTGCAGTTTATTGATTTACATGCTTTTTCATAATAAAGGCAGTGCTCAGGTCACTTCTTGTCCTTAATTGACTTAGGGACGCCCCTGTTCGTTGTATGCCGAACATAACATTTTCAGTTATTACAAGGACAATACAGCAACTAATATTAAGTAGTAGTAGTTATGTATTTTTCACTAATGAGATGTTTCTGTGGTGTCTGAAAGTGAAGTGTGATGCCCTGGTTCCCTGATGGTAGATCAAAAGGAAACTTGTATTTAATATAGTTATCTATGTGGATTTCTAGTTTGAATGCTTTTGTTTTCAATTTATTTAAGGTTTTTAGGTAGAACAAAGATCGGCCCACTGTGGTTTATTGTGCTAATAAAACGATTTAGAGGCCGACCGAAATTGATTTTTTGGTTTCGGCCGAAACCGAAAGTTACAAATTCACTTTCTGCCGAAACTGAAAGTTTAACTACACTTTCGGCCGAAACCGAAGCCGAAAGATATATCACCCCAAAAAAATTCTGAACACAAGATTTATAAAATATGCCATGATACGATGCCACTTTTATTAATAAAGAATTAACCATTAACAATCAGTAACCATTAACATCACTAACCGTTAACATCACTATTAACAATTTACGAACATCAATACTGTTAATTAGTAATTAAATCCAAACAAACGAATATTGTAGTTAAGAAACAACAGTTTTTCCGCATTCTCGCCCAGCAAGTTGCTACGCCGGTCAGCATACAGCTGTCCTGCTGCACTAAATAGCTGTTCACTGGCCACGATGGTTTCACTTAACTCTGTAAATTAATTCTCACCAATTCGCTATAGAACTATTAAATAACAGACAAGCTTTGCTTATACGTAACCTACTGCTGTAATTACGGCAACAGGCTAAAGCTCAGTATCAATACGGTATTGTCAGACAAGTCTCAGTAACAACACGCGTATAAACTAAAGCAGGATGTTCTAACGATTTGTCCTACCCCGTGAGAATGTCCTACCCCATAGTACAGAATGATAGTTATAACCATCCATTTGTCCTACCTAATCGGATAATCCTACCCATATGAACGAACGCGTATTTTTGATTATCAAAAATCGTACGATACACATAAGGGTAGCACAATTTCACGGGGTGAAGTGCATTACGAAAACATCGTAGCAAACAGCAGGGTAGCACTGTTTCACGGGGAGAGGTGCATTGTCAGAAAATCCTATGCAATTGATCCCGTGAAACTGTGCTACCCTGCTGTATGTGGTAGGATTTTCGCACTATGCACGTCGCCCCGTGAAACTGTGCTACCCTGCTGTATGTGGTAGGATTTTCTCACTATGCACGTCTCCCCGTGAAACTGTGCTACCTTGCTGTATGTGGTAGGATGTTCTCACTATGTACGTCGCCCCGTGAAACTGTGTAATTGCTGCTGTGCTGTATGTGGTAGGATTTTCTCAAAATGCATTTCTACATTCTAACTACATTAATAATACATTATAATAGATTCTAACTGCCCAGTGCCGACTGCCGGCCCACAGTCAGAGTCGGAGTGACAAACAGCACTACTGTAACATTCTAAAAATAGACATTCGGTTGACGACCGAAAGTCTGTATCAATTTCGACCGAAACCGTAAGAAAACCGAATGTTAACTTATTTTTTTCGACCGAAACCGAAACGAGGCCGAAAGACGTCATTTGCCAACTTTCTGCTCCGAAACCGAATTTCGATCGGCCTCTAAAACTATTAGTGTTGAACGGGACTGAAAAAAATGCTGTAGTTTAGATCGTATTAATTCTGGGACAGCTCATTTTGCCAGAGATCAGTTATGCAGAAGCACAACACATTTGCTCCTTAAATAAAAATATCGTGTATAAATTAATTATTTTAAATGACTTTGTATCAGACAAAAGTTTTATATTCAGATTTGAATGAATGTTGTTTTGTGGTACCATTAAGATTATTAATTAATTAATTTATTTATTTTTTTCCCAGTGGTGTTTGTTTTGGGGGGTGTGGTCAAAGGTAACATCAGGACTTGGACCCTTACAGACATCAGCTGTTACAGGCCATGTGCTTCATGACTACACAGAAGCAGGCTGTCTTTTATCTTGCTTGTCTGTCAGCCCTGTAACAAGTGGCTGCTTTGACTTTGTGTTTTCTTCTGTCACTCATCGGTGCCCAGGTAGTTGGGGGGTTGTACATCTAAATTAATTGCCTTTTGGAGGAAACAAGTTGTTTGCGTTCTTTTTATCTTTTAACACCCAAATAATTTGCTGAATTTACTGTAACAATTTTAAATATATTTTTGAAATACTGTAAAATGTTTAATATTCCCTCATCACAGTTTATGACAGTTTTTATTAGGTTGTAGTATTAGGGTTTCAGACTGTTTTATTTTAGGGGACTGCAGGCACTACCATTTGGGTCAGTAAAGCAACATTAGATATATTTTCCAATCAAGTACCAATGACTGAAATTGAAGACAGCCATGTATGAGTTTAAATACTCCTGATAGTACAAGCTTTCCTTGTCCTTTGTATAATTTCAGCCTCTTCAAATACGGTATAAACCTTCACTAAGTCATGGTGAGGATGATGCCAGCATCAGGCATGCCAGCAGTACCCCAGTTCGTGACCCGTCCATCAGATGTGCAGTGTAAACAGTCCCGTTCGCTGCCAAACAGATTATATGCAGCTAAGGTGGATACATGGATGGTTAAAGAGACCTGACTGCGGCCAAGTGAAAACCTAACAGCATACAGTGAAGCTAGGTGCATGGCCTGGATCCTGTCTGTGAGTAAACAGCTGCATGTGGGATGACAGCTGTGACCTGTACAAGTAACAAAGATAAACAGAACCTACTGAGCATGTAAACCTGTAAATAATGTAACATATTTGAAAGCACAATCTTGTAAAATCTCATTATCTGTGTCCCTGGCTCATTATCCACCATTTGTAAAATGGTCTTTAAAAACAGTGCTTTTACCATGTAGTCAATTAAAGCAGAACTATAATGAGAAGAAACTTCATTAGCCATTGTGTATGAGCCTAGATAACACTAAAATGGCACCAAATGGCATTGGACCATTTTTTTAAAAGCTTATTCGAATCCCAGTCCAGTCACCTGGTGTGACCCTGAGCAAGACTTCCTGTTACTGAAAAAATGGCTGCTCACTGCTTCCCTAGGGATGGGTTATATGTAGAGAATTAATTTCCCAGTTGTGGGATTAATAATTAATAAGGGATTAAAAAAATTAAAGTTAGTTAGTAAGATGCTGAGTCTTTGAGTTTTTCTGAGGTGACAAATCATTGTTACTTGTAGTGCACATTTTAGTAAATTCATCACAAACTCAGACATTGTAGATGCTGTCAACATATTTGTTCTCTCTATTTAATTGTCAAAATTAGACATTTCCTGATGTAATTTGTTCTTTGCCACATTTTTGTGCTTGAGTTTCTGCTTGTCTTGTATCTCCGCCTGTTCTTGCTGTCTCTATGCACTTTGCTTCTGACAATGATTTGTTGGAACTGTGGTGTTGGCCCCCAGCCAAGAATAATAACAATGTAGCCAATGTGAAAATGTGTGTTTGTGAGTTTTCGTGTGTGTGTGAGCGTGTTACTTTGGAGACTGAATGTCACCACTGTGTCACAGTATCAGTCAGTAGATGGTACACTGAAACATCATCTAGGAACCCTGGGCGATGGCATCGGTTCTTTGGGCAAAGTCCTTCTGTCTTGAGTGTTTGTTTGCGTGTTTGTCTGTGTGGATACAGTACAAAATCGTTAGCTGTTGATGATCAAAGTCCCCCATCAACATCTAATGCTCTCCTGAGTGCAGGTTGTAAAAAGAGTCTTGATTAACACTGTCTGCAATGGGATGCCAGGTTTCCCTCCAGGTGTGGGAGTTAGAGATAAGCAGATGGGGCTTTGGAATAGGCATATATGTGTGATGTATTCTGTTTAGTGCCACTCCGTTGCCTTTGCTGAAGTCATCCTCCTTGCCACTGAGTCTCATGAGGTTCAGTCTCTTTCAAAGAGCAGCTTAAAACCCAGCTTAAGTGGACATCAGTTAGTAAAGACAGCTTGGAACCAAGGATGGAGAGAGGAAAGGCACTGGGCTGGGGGATTGCTGAAGGACATGAAAGGAATGCTAATTGGAGAAAATGCTTTCTTCCCACAGCTGTCTTTGTTTGCTGTCCTTTAGATGAAAGACAAGTCAGCTGTGTGTCATGAAAGGGACAGAGTATGTCTTTTAAAACTGCAGCGATTAACTGTACCTGGCACATTACTGGCTTTTTTGCAAGTTTCACCCATTTGATTTAATTTAGATTGCCAATTACCACATAACATGAACTACAAATGTTCTTAGTCCATAGGTATTTGAAAGGCTGGTACTGCACCTGCTCTGGTCTGAGTGTTTTCTGTCCATTCTATATCTTCCTGTCAAGTAAATTTTTCCTTTCCCACCTCCTCTGTTTATATTTTGTTACGTGGGTTTTCTGCCTTGCTTACTCCCCAGATTCATTTACTTTGTGTGTTTCTCTTTATCCGTAACCTGTCGTTCTTTATTGAAAGTAATCCCATGGAGCCCTGTAAAAAATTGTGGGAAATTTCTCATTTGTTTGTAGTAATTTTTTTGGCTAAAGTAAATTGTGTAGATAAATAGGCAAGACCTTAAAATGCCCATGAACCCAACTAGTCCTGCTATGTTTGCACTGGTAAATAAATGGTAGGATTCACCCCTTCCATGTCAGACCCATGTTTGTTCCCATCCAATACCATGGTATTTTGTTCAGTGATGGATAGATAGCAGCACTGCCATGTGGGTGCCTTAGGAAAAGCTAAAGCTACAGAGTAAACCCCACACAAACTCAGAGTTAATGCCCAAGGCGGTCTGATCTTTGATTCGGCACTCATCTGACAGTCTGTTCGGCTGGTAACAAAAGTCATGCCTTGGACTCTTTTGTGCTACACAGTGGGGTCAAAGTGAACATCAGAATCCCTGAGTAATCCATTATTTTTATAATCTTTGGCCTGGGCTTTAGTATTAAATATGCAGCTTACTTCAGTGTTTTGTTTCCAGAAGACCTATTCCATTAATAAGAATTAGGGGTCAGAAAATAGCAGGTTAGTGCCCAGAGTGTATTTACTTGTCTGTCCCATTTCTTTCCTTATTTTCAGTGTTTGGCACATTGCCTTTCTGCTAATCTGAACATTGTGTTTGACATATTTATTTTGAATGGATTTGCTTTTAATTTAATTCCCTGCACCTTCGTCCTTTGCAATTCAATTATAGGGTTGTGTTTGTCCATATGTCTACCAGTCCCTCATTCTGTAATCTGTACTTAAATAGAAAACTCAAGTGATGCTTCAAGTTTAAAAACCTCTGGAAGCCCTCTAAGGCTATTCTACTGTATTAAAATATTTGTTGTGTTGTCATTCATTAGAGAAAACCTTCAGTTTCTACAGAGGAAAGGCACCTGTGTTTTTGCATTTGGGGGGGGGGGGGGGGGGGGGGGGGGGGGGGGGGGGGGGGGGGGGGGGGGGGGGGGGGGAGGG
>JABJVR010008017.1:0-47497 GCA_025773905.1 Chitala chitala | reverse complement strand
ATGCATGAAGGTAAATCAGTTAAGCATTTCAAATCAATTAATCTTTACCTACAAATCTTTAGTTTGTTTTGCTTGCCTATCATATTCTTTCGTATCACCTTTTAAATCCAGAATTCTTCATGTCTTTTAAAAATTGTCCATAACTTAAACTGTTATAAACACCGTATTGGTCTAAATTGATTTACTCATTGGTTTTTAGCCTGAAGCTGCTTATCCAGTCTAATGGCAAATTCAGCATGCAAGTTAGTGTTGACCATGGCCAAGACGCCGGTTCACAGAAGACATACACAAACTCACAATGTACAAGGACAGCACAACCCACTTAAATGGCACATCTCTGGACAATGAGATTCATTCCCAAAAATCCACACTGGTCTCCTTTGTCAGTAAGGATGTATGTCAGGAATGTCAGCCATCTCTCAATTTGGGTGTTTTACACATTAGCACAATAACTGCAGTGTGTCAAGAGTATAATCATATACAGTTTTATGAACGCCGCCAGCTAAAGATTTGTGCTGTTACCCGGTTCTTTGTAGCATCCAATTTAACATAATGAGGAAAACGCTCAGAAAGAGATATTACTTCAAAAGCACAGTGACTTTGATGTTATCCTGTGATTGTGACTCTAATCTAAATATTATCCATTGTGTAACAATGCAACTCCATGACGACATGTTTATTCCACTGTAATTCAATCTCTGCTGTTTTTATGCTAATGCTATTAGACATTCATCTTCGGTGAACATCTGGAAGAGACCAGGTTTGGACAGCTTGGCATCAGCTTCCTAGCTACTCCCACTTCCTCCTTGTGAAACACTGAAAGTGAAAACATGATTTGAGGCTACAACTGACACGCAGTTCCACCCAATGTTCTTGGCACAAGTGCTCAGATTGTTATTGATCTAAATGACAATGGAAACACTGGATCCAGTGCACACTTCATGAAGAATTACTATTTTGCTGTCAAAACAAGAAACAAATTCATCAGTAACTCAGCTGATTTACCATGGAAACTGAGACACAAGCCAAGAGATGGCTTGTTTTTTGCAATTTCTAAAACTATATTTTAATTACTCTTTTTTAAATGAATTAGTTCAGATGACAAACACTACTCTTTTGGAGCAGAGAATATAATGCAATGTATAGGGAAAAAAACTAGTCAACTTTGCATAAAATATATCACCATTATCAAAAACCAAAGCATTATATATAAGGTTTATTGCTTGAATTGCAGCATTTCAGGCCCTGTATCCAAATAATGACAGCCATAAATGTATCAATATCACAAGAGACTTTAAAACAAATAGATTTACATTTCAGAGTGTCGAAGACCAAAAAATGTGATGAAATCCTTATTTGCACGTACTGGATGCCCCACAATGCGCAAATACAATAAAGGCCACATAATCTTAAATATCTCAGTTTGCTAATGCTACGTACCGCGGCAGGATTAGAGAAGGGATACAGTTGAAGAAACGCACCACTGCTGAGAACATGGGCGTGTTCTGGCTGGTTTAGGAGACGCCTCTCAGTCACCACTGTGATTTTCATTTTGTTCAAATTTACACGTTTTTAAAGCCTTATACAAAAGTTTACCATTTCACAAACTTTTAAATACTTAAGCAGTTGGAATGCTTCTGTTTCAAGTCAAAACTCTTTCAGCAACAGAAGAAGAAAAATCCTTCACATTTTGAGGCTCAGGATAAAGATGAAGAATCTTTAGTGTAAAGTTTGCACAGTGAGCGCTCCTTGACCCCATTTGACAAAGTGGCCGTCTTCAGCGTGCGTGTAATTCCGAATGTTTGCTAATGAGTTTGCAATCGCATACATTTGCATTCGGAGTGATATCGAAATGCAACACCTACGTAACACAGACAAATGAAACTCTCTAGGCGGTCTTCAGAGTACAGGCACACAGCAAACGGCCAAGAAAAAACCACTTGGACATTCACACTAATTATTCTCTTCCGTTAAGGAAAATTACTTCAGGGTTCCTCAGCCTTCCTAAACAGAAATTAGATTTCGCGGCACAAACATGAAAACGTCTAGATGTTTTCTTTCCTGACAAACATTTTTCAAAGTCTGACATAAAGCTCATTTAAACCAAAGCATACATCTTGACAGGATTTCTGGAGTCCTACAGTATCTCCCTTCCCAATTCTTGAATATCATCTGTCTCCCACCCCTGCCTTTCATCGATCATTCAAGTCTGATATCTCAGTCCCAGCGCTGCTCTGCTGATCTCATTTTTTATCTTCTTCTCTAAGCAATTTGTTAATAACAACAACAATTTTTCAATAAGTACTTCAAACATCAATGCAGCAGCTTTCGGGTTAAAATTAGATGTGCAGCATTTCACCTGCAGATTGGGGAAATAAGGGTGATGGATTAGTATGAACAGCCATTTGGACAGCAGGTGTGATGTGGAAAGTTATAACTGCTGCAGAATTTTCACCTGAACAGCTCCAGCATAACATCAAACCACGGGTTGTAGGGATGATGGGTCGCGGCCTCGTTGCCACCGCCAACATATAAAAATAAACTACCACAATCACACTTGGTGCAGTCCAAGACACCGTAATGTTGATGTGCTTACACTGCTAAGCCTGGTACTTCTGTGCCTATGTGTTAGCCTGGTAATTCTGTGCCTCTTACATCACCATATACATGTATTCATTTAGTAGACACTTTTATGTGGCTGGTGGCTCAATGAGTAGAACATCAGGCTGGGATGCGGAAGTCTCCTGGTTCAAATCCTAGCTCTAGCTCCCCGGGTGCTAAATGTGGCTGGCAGCCCACTGCTCCCCCCGGGAGAAGTATTAAATGCAGAGAAGAAATTTCCCTCTGGAATTAATGAAGTACAAAAACAATTTATCCAAAGACTTACAACATTTCACATACGTGTTACAATGATCTAGCACAGGGTGCCTTGCTCAAGGATACACCTGGTGGTTGGTTTCAACCCAAGACACTTCTGCATCCCAGCCTAATGGTATACCCATTGAGCCACCAGGGCACCATCATAGTATCGTATACCATCATGCAGGGGTTTGTGTCAGGGGTAACAGCCAGGGGTCCAACATGTGACTGATCCAGAGTCAGTTTGTGAACGAGAACAAGAAAACTCTGCACTACAAATTTACAGTGTTGTCCTTTGTTTCATTTGGTCTTATTGGTGTGGCGCTGCTATGATAGCAGCAGGAGAAGAGACACGTAAAATAGGCAGGGACCCAAAGGAGGAAGAGAACTGTAACAGAATCAGCTGCACACCTACACTGTGGGAGAGGTGTGACTGTGAGAAAGCGGATCTGTGTGGACACGCTGCTGCTTCGTGGACCGCCAGAAGTGGTAACGGCATGTGGACAAAGAGGACAGGGGATGAAAAGCAAAATCTAGGTCACGGTTGGAGGAAAGTGACTTTCTGGCGCACAGGCAAAGCTCTCTGGCCTTCAAGGAGAGTTCTAACCTCAGCACATATGGTCAGGCAAAAGGGGGTACAGGCAAGAAAAAAAAAATCCAGGAAAAGGGAAAAAAAAGCACACACACAGAGATTTGTTCATTAATTCATTCATGGGACCTTGTATTCACTGTGAACACCAGCTTTCCAGAAGCTTCTTTTACACCAGCAGGCAACATATTGTTTGTTCATCATTTCCGTCTGTTTTCTAGGTAAGAGGCTCTGGCACTTTTTGTTGTGATTCATCACTTGGCTTGACCAACAGCAGCAGGAATGTTACAAGACATCTTAATTTGTGCTCCTTGATACACCGTCCAAGAGCACAAACAGCCTTTTCGGTTTACAAACCTGTCATATCGCCGTGTTTTTCAAAACGCTCTCTGTGAATCAGGAATTGTGGGAATGGTCTTGTTATGGCCTTTTATGGCACTGACCAGCGCTCAGTCAGTTGCTGCACGTTTAGTAACTGCTAATGTGCCCCCTGCAGTTTTTGGGAAATCAGGCCAGAGCCAAACATCATAATCACTGCCTGGACTCGCAGCAGTAGTTGGCGAAAGCCCCAAAGGTCTACACTCACAGCTTTAGAGCTGTGAGATTAGCAACAGAATGAGTATCGCTTATGTGTGTGTATGGGCACACACACAAGTGCACACATTCACACATATTCAAAGAAGGCTTTCAAAAGAGAAACACTGTCTTACAATAACAAATTAACCCCGTTGGTCCCACATGAAGATGTAAGGACTGAAAATTAACAATAAAAATTTGCCAGGTATGGTAAGTCGAAGGTGAAGTCAAATTTATCACGTAGTCAAGGAAATCAAGTAAGAGGAACTGTCAGTTATTGGTCAACTGAAACAATTATTTTTCTGTCCATGATGAAAACCTCTGTGAAGCCTCTTCACTTCCCCATTAACATATAGCCAATATGTTATTGGTAATTAAATTACCCAATATGCATTGCTCCAGGCCTTCTTGCTGCTACGTTGAGCCAGCACTATTTATGGCGCCATCAGAGAGAGCAGAAGCGCCCTCACCAGTGACCTTATCCTTTACAGAAGCAGGGGGATGAATGTGTCTCCGTGTAGCGTGGGAGACTGTCACGAACTAGAAAATACACTTTAATACGATGTATTTTACAGTATAATAATATGGTTATAAGGCTCTTTCTCCTCACACATTAGCATGAAGCCAAATAAGCATTAAAGGCAACTGCCAGCAGGCAACTGCAACAAAGACACTGAAAAAAAAAAGAAAATGTGGACAAACTCACATTTATGCCTCATAAAAAATGTATTGAAACTCAAATCTCCATCACTCTCCAGCTTGGCTGTGAAGATGAAGCTGACAATGGCAGAAAGGTCTTCTGCAGCTAATCCAACTGGCCTGTTGATCACAGCAGCAAAGCTGGGCAGTCCTGTTTCTACAGCAGCAGTCTCTGGGCCTTACCAACAAAGTCCAACCGCAAGCATCATTAGTAGCTGTCACCTCTCCAAGGATCCCTAGGTTATACTAGCATCACTAACTGAACTGCTGTGGAGGTGATATCTGGTCCTCTCAAAGGATGAAAGGGCTATTAAGCATCTGGGATAGGTTTATTGGTTTATGTTACCTCTGATGGTAACAACAGTCAATTCACTGTCTATACAGAAATCAGATCACCATAAATCCTTTATATGTCGACCTGAAAATAGCAGATTTTGAAACTGTTGTCTTTCTAACTCTTGGCATTGTACCTGCAGCTCTGTTGGCAGTTACCAGACAACAGCAAGACCCATTTATACATTCATCGAGAACATTCCTTAATCTTAATGATGGTGCTGATTATGCAATTTTTTGTGCTCTGATATACTGGGAAGGCATTAGTCCTGAGATTGAAATGAAATTAAAGGACTCTTTGTTTTACTTCGATATTAGAATGGGAAAGAGCACCAGTGAAGAGACAACTGTTCGGTATAAAACTGTCACCCAGACACAGCCTTTGTTGCTGAGGCCAAATCAATTTATAACTGAGGCCATGGTCACCATGACAAGAGAAAATGACAGAGGTAATTGGCAAACTACCATAGATGATCATTTGAAAAAGTTAAAACGGATGGTATTGGTTTCTACTTTACTAAACTGTATAACTACCTTTGTTTAAAAATATGTGCCATACTCTAAATGAGACAAACAATGACAACGATGATATGGCCATGCAACACCAGGTAGTTTTCCTGTTTAAATAAATTTTAGAAACGCTGCTAATTTTTCATCACTGACACCAAGCAGTTGACTCATGACACTGAAGCATGCTAGCGGCAATTTTAACCAATCATTTCTCCTCACCATGCTTTCCATAATTTTACTTGTGCATTGATGGTTTAAAAATGGTAAAATCATTCACTGAATTAGTGACAACCCAATGACGAAGATGTATCCACTAAGAAGGATTCGCGAAAGAACGTTCTGTACCCATTGATAAGGTGACTCAGTCATCATCGCCTTGGGGAAGGGGTGAGAGGTGTCAGCTCTGACAGGAGCAAAAATGTTTGTTGTGCTCACTACTCGAAGCAGAATGCAAGCCCTCTCAAGCACGCCTCAAAGTGGTGGCGATAACTTATCTCACAGGAGGCGGGAATCGGTGGGGTTTATACTGAGCAGAGAGCTCAATTGACAAGCCTTCAGCCCTAAATGTAACACGAAGCAGGTTGTTGCAGCAGCAGAACCGAAGTGTTTAAAAGCCAGTCATCGTGAGATCACATGCATGCCTGAATTAATGCATGTAAAAGGACCGTGACTGAACGGTGACTTATAAAGTGCAAATGCATTGCATAAGGATCAGCTTATATTACATATATTTCCTCTTACATAAGCATTTTGGCAGGCTTTATTACCATTTTCTATAACATCAACAGGGTCTGTCTTGTCTGCAGGGCTAAACTTCTACTCTAGATCTTCAGATTATTGACGTTTTGTGATGCTCAGCCCTGACACTTAAGACTTCTCTGAAAAACAATTACTATTATTATTATGATAATGATTCTACAAAAATCTGTTTGGGTATCTGTTACTTTTGGAACTTCCCTGGCTTAGGACCTGCCTATGAAATTTGATATTTGAGGAATTCCACATAAAAAGGAGAGGGTATAGTTATGTGATTCCATCTATTTTTGATTACGCCTTCCCCCAAAAACACTCACAAATCCAAAAATCATATGCTGGCAAGGAGTGAAAGGTGGTGAATCTCCTTCACTGCATGAGGGCCCGCACATGACCACACATGACCTCTAGGGTGGACAGGGCAGCCGTTTTCTCAGTGTGTCACACTGCCTGGCACTGCTGGCCATTCCGAGTGGCTCTCATCATCATCACCACCATCATCATCATCACCACCATGATGCATTGCAGCAGACTTTGCTGCTTGCTTATACTAGTAAGTATACAGAATAGCACAAGTGAATAGCTTTGCAATATACATTTAAACATGCAAGTATTTCACAGCTACAAGTTGCTCACAGCACATTGTTTAAGAGGTACAAAAATCAGACAATTAGGTTATATTTTCCCACTACATTCTAAGTTTAACTGATTTGTATGAGCGAATGTAATGCATAATACTGAAAACACAAATAGAAATAGCACCAATTTATAACCATTTGCTGTTCTGTAGGATAAGCTATAGTTTTGGTCCCTTCCCTCTCCCAATTTAATATTTACTCAAAAAACACATAATATTTACCCCGTTTGTAAACAAGAAAAACATATCCAACAGGAAAAACAAAAAAACATAACTAATCTAAGAACAGATTGTATTAATTCTATTGTCTGTTAACGAAACAGTAACTAATAGTGTCTATTCACAAATGTCCCCTGGTTTATGAAACAAGGTGCATGATGGTTAAACATACATGGTTAAACATCAGGTGCTGGACACAGGTGCTTCCTGGTTAGACACACAGGTGCACGCTGGTTAGACATGCAGGTGCATGTTAAATACACAGGTGTACACTGGTTATACACACAGGTGCATGCTAGTTACACACAGGCGCTCACTGGTTAGACACCATGCATGTTGAATCATCTTCTTCCTCCTGGACTCCTGAAAACCATTCATGATGACAGCCTCCCATTACAGTAAGAGCTGCAGGCGCTACAGCAGCAACCAGCCATTTCCCTGCAGAATCTGTTTCTGATCACATTGTTACTATTTATTATTATAATAATTTATATATATATTTTGCCCTTCAGCACTTGTATTGAAGGTGACTTTCGCCAGTTTATACCGCTTAACTGGTATCAAACAAATTCAAGCTAGACGCCTTAAGGACTTCTGGTCAGTGTCTGTGACCATCTTGCTTTATAGAGACAATTACATTGCAATTTTAAAACTATGTTTTCTGGTGACTTAAATTGTTTTTGATTCTTAAAGTCATGTCTATAGTTGGTTACTATGGTAACAGAATCCATAGTGCTAAGCCATTCTGATGCTGTGCTCAAGTTGGCATGTTTTACGCCAAGCAGGTCACAGGCAAGTAGCATAGGGTTCACTATGACAACCACTTCAACTGGATCCCCTCCCATTCTCCTCCTCCTCCTTCTTGCCTCATCAGAGGGGGGGGCCACCTCTCTTAATCAGAAACCCCATCATGCCGATTACTGTCAGGTCACTCCGAAACGCTTGCCAAAAAGATGCTCACATTAGTGAACATAGTATGGTGAAACAGAATTCGCCATTTATATTTAAAAGTATCCTAGACGGCTGAAAATGTAAAGAAAAATGCATTCTGGCGCATTTACTTAGAATTTATTATAATCAGTAGCAACTGCGCAGCAGGGTTAAACTGAGGACTCAATTAACATGGAGCACACGTTTAGTGTATATTAGGTCTGTTGTGTTTTTTTCCATTTTTAACACCGTTTTGACAGCATCAGCATGAGCTCCAGCAGATGAGGCACATTTTAATTGTCGCTCACCTCGAGTTCACACCTTTGCTCCCCTAAAATTCAGCACCTTAAACAAAGCACTGAGTGGTAAACACATTCACCATCACACTCCCTTCACATGTAAATACAAGCACAAAGTCTAGCATGTCGTGCCTGTTTTTGTTCCCTTCCTGTGCTGTACGCTTGTTAGGACGAATCAGAGGGTACCCATGTCCTTTCTTTTAACGTTAAACGTATGGCTCCTTTTTAAAAACAATCACTTAATGTATAAGGAATCCAATCTAGTCCTCATGTTCGGCAGGTCAACCACCCAACGACCCCAAGCTAAAGAATGCTGCATGTTTTCATATGGGCCTGGTGCCAGTTTAAGTAAAAAGTTGGGCACAAGTGCTGGTGACGCTTTCTTGTCATGAGCACTAATGCATCTTCTGAAAATCATGCTGCATTAAACACTGCGCTAATATATTGTAAACATCATTAACCTCAGCGGCGATCCATCACCCCATTCAACATAATGTTTATTCTACAGTGCCTTGCTGGTTACACACCCCCCGCTTCTAATGCTTTAACATAGCAAAATATTTTACTGCCTTTTCGTTCTTCTCCTGACCCACTCTCATTAATGTCACCGTTAGTTCTTATGAACGAAAATTTTAGAAATTAATAGCGATCACGCCACAACAGACTAACCGTAACTCCATAAAAGTGTTTGTCGGACCACTGGCAAAAGAAGTAGTCGACGTTAGTGAAAACATTCCTGGTTGGAACTAGGCTTCTAAAAACATGCAAAATCGCCTCAAATTCACTGCACATAAAATGGTCTGGAGCGTTGGCCTCGGTTTTACTGGCTGGCCTGCTTTTTTGTGCGCTTGTGTCAGTGACTGTGCTACTCAGGATTTTCTTGTCAAATTAGATCCATGTCAGTCACCCAAAAAGGCAGATCAATGTGATCCATTTTCACATCGTCCTGTCTCCCTGTCTTCCTCGGTCAAGCAGAGGACGGCCCTTTGACAACATGTCACCTCTTGTGCTCTCTCACAGACCATTAGATATTGCACTTAGTGGCCATCGGTGTTTCATTTCAAAGGCAGGTTAGCTGGGTGGGGGGGTGAGCTGCTTGGCGCCTTTCATCCAATATATAGACAGCAGAGTCTATGTAAAAGTGAGCCCCCCCCCCCCACCTTGACAAAACTCTGATCACATGACACAGTCCATCCGACAAGCTGCATTAAAATTCATGCTGCCAGCCCTGACTCATGGCTCCTTTCTCTGAGACAGCTCACCTGAACACACCTGAACCTCACAGGTCCAGCAGGGTTCTCAGAGGTCACTTCCTGCTCATGTAATTTGTATGCTATTGTTTTTTTTGCCCTCAAGAAATGATGGAGCTGAGCATTCAATAGACAGGTACTTTTTTTGTAATTTATAGCAAATTCTGCTCCACCTGCCAATCTGACAGACACCAAAAGTTATGACGGGAAGTTTTTGGTGGGATACGTCCTACTTTGTTTTCCAGAGAGACAAAACAACAGACACAGAAATGTGGTTCATATCAAGCCAGCAGCCTGGAGCCTTACCATGGTAAAACCTATCTCTGAATGGAACAGAGGCAGCTAGCATGCTGACCCCACGTTAGTTCACCTGCTGTGATTAATTTCCCTGCATGCCAATTATGGTCTATCTAATTTTGAAAGAAGCTAATTGTAATGGCATCACATCACCATGAGATCCCCTTAGCGCTGCTGATAAATGCTATTAAGATACAGTAAAACAAAAACTGAGTTTTAACACTAAGAAGAATATTTTTGATGGTCACAAGCCATACAAAGGAAACCTTAGTATTTAGAGAGGTTACAGCCGCATTGTTTGTCTGTGTCCTTTCTTGTCGGAATTTAAAATGAAAGGTTTATTTTATGTATCTCGACTTGAGTACAGCAATTTGCCAAAGAACACAGATGAGTCACCTTATACAGATTTCACATTAACCTATTATACAGCAAAGACGTCTTCAGCTTTTATACTATCCTGCACTATTGTAGTATTGAACCCAATACAATATTCACTGTGAGGAATTCTAGTGCACTGCCAAAATCGTAGATATTGTTTTGTTTGTAATTTATTGGTTTAGTTGTTGCTGTAGGTGAAGACATGAAAATAAGCCAACACTTGTGGTCTATGGAGGTATGAAAGCAGTCCAGCATCTGTGGTCCATAACACATGACATTTTTATGAACTAAACAAATAAAATTACATGCCATTGTTTTGCACTCATTCAAATGTAAAATGTTTTGACTAGTTTGCACCGGCTCATGGGTTCTAAGTCTTCCTCTGGAATCTGTAACCACATAGTTTAAGCATAACGCCTTCTGTTTAGATATTTCTGATAGAGGTTTTCCACTCTAAATTTGCTCTGTCTTTTGTCTTTGCTTGGAATTTGCAAAGCTCACTTTGGACGCCGATCCCCTCGTTAGGGCAGAGCAGGGATAGAGGTAAAGCTGTCGAGGTGAAACAGTACTGGCATGACGTTACAAACAGTTGGTAACTTGTTTTGCTAGCCTTCTCTTCAGGGGAAACTAGCATTGTTGGCAGAACAATTGCACAGGAATGTCTACAAACTCACCTTGTGTTAATCTACAATAAAAATCAAAATGAATGTGCAGCACTGAAGTCCCTCAATATGACAAAATCACAGGTCTGTTTCACACACAGGATGTTTGCATCCATTTTTCTCCTTCTAACAAGCAAGCATTCTATAAATGTCATCAGAATGTTCTCATGTTTAACCTTTAGAGTCAGACTCGAGAGACACTTTGATTCATTTCACCATCTAACATTAAATTCTGGCTAACAATATGTGTCACATTGCACCGTGAGATGGACAAAAATAGCAACTTGCATGCAGAAAGAGTGGAGTGTTGAGTGGTGCTGCTGTAACACAGCAATAAATAAAGGAAGTGAGGTCCAAACACTGAAGTCAACTAAACAACAGAACAATCCGGAACACGATGTAGGTGTTTGTTTCCTCCTGATGGGCTTTGACTTATACATTCATTGATATTCATTTCCTATCAACTGTTCTCTGGGAAAGATATGCCTCTATGGGCAAAGGGAGAGATTATGAAACATCTGAACAAGCATTTTACTATTATTTGATTCAAAGAAGTTCACAGAATTCATTGCTCAAGGGGGATTTGTCTTCTGTTGCTGAATTTACCAGGAAAGAGGTTTTATCTAATGGATCTTTTTGTTTTTTTTTGTTTGCTTACCATTGTCTTGATCTCAGAGCGATTTCCTGCAGACTTGGTCAGTTTCCTATTTTAAGACATATGCTTGTTTGTTGAGTTTTTTTGTTCTTTTCAGTCTCTCTTTTTCTTCCACTCTATCTAGCCCAGTATATACAGTATAAATGTTTGTGTGTGTATGTGTGTGTGTGCGTGCACCAATGTACACATCTGTGTGTGTTTGCATCTTCCCTTTCTAGCAGGTCATAGTTAACATTATTAGCTTGAAGCAGAAGGCATCCACTACAACCGGTTTGTACTGAGAAACTGGCAATGAGACCACTGTCTCTACATGAGACTCTCAGCCTCACAGTAAAAGCGAACGCATTACAGTGAGCTGTTGAGCAGCAGGGCCGAATGTGTTGGTTCTAGCAGCTTGTAGCACTCTGTATTTCTCTCAGAGCCTTGTGGTGTGCAGAGTAAGGGAGGAATCCAGGCAGCACATCCAGACACACTTTAGATGTTTCATACACATAAGAGGTTTTGGAATGCTCAGCCTGAGCCAAACAAAAAAAGGTTACTGTATACACTTCAACTGTTATGCCAGCAAGCAATCAAAGAAACAGACCATTCCCATGGCAACATTTAGCATAGAGACCTAAGACAATAGTTTGCAGTGGTGTAAGAATAAAGAAGACGCATGAGGAAAAATTGCTTGTATTGCAATGACCTACTCCTCAGAAATCGTAGTAGTAACATTATGTTCATCCCTCATTTAATTCAATTAAATATGGGGAGAAGTGAAAGGTCTTTGACGGAAGTGAAGCTGTGCATGATCTGAGCTCCAGAATACGATTTTGAGACCTCTCTGTCACTAGGGGGCACCCTTCTAATCCACATGATAAAAGTAATAACATGGCTGGCAGACTAATAAATGTATGGAGAACTCAAAATCAACTCCCTCTAACACCCCCAGCATTGAAAAGTCAAGAAGTCAAGCCTTGAGAACCCAGGACTTCAATCCAACTAATTATCTGAACTTGTGTGTGACCACAAGGTTGTTATCCTGTAAATATATGGAACAGGAGACAGCAACTAAGATATATTTGTAATACCTGATTACATCTTAGCTTTAAGGACCAATTCAGAGGTGTGGGAAAAAGCAATCTTCATGCTACTGGACATGTATCAGGGGTTCATTACATAAAAATTTTACTCGGACCTTGACACATTTGGTAATACGTGGTAAGTGCTCTTGAAACGTTTAATCAAAAGAAATGGGTTTTTGTGTTTTCCTGTTATGGAATCAAATATAAGGTTGACTTGTAATTATGTACAGACTGTGCATCTACTGTTGAATCAAACCAGAGATGTTCCCAGTGAGGGTAGGAGATGAAAGGAGCAAGCCACTCTCCCTTCATCTGAATCACATTTGTGTGTTACTTTACCATGGAGACAACGGGCACAGGGGGTGCCGTGGAGCCACTAGCCAAGCCCCTGGCTGCCAAGCAGAGAACCGAACAGAATAGATCCACCAGAAAGGAGCTCAAGTACATGTGAGAAATTAAAGTTGTGGGAGGTTCTGGTGCGAGAAGCAAGATTTGAAAGTGCCTATCTGGACTTGATGTCTGTGTGGACCCATATAGCTACCAGGCTTCATTTGTGATAATCTCACCACTGCATCCCCCCATGCACACGCGCTCACACACGCACACACACACACACACATACACACACGCACAAACACACGCGCGCGCACACACACACACACAAACACACACACACACCCACCCCAACTCTGTCAGCCTACAGCAGATGGGCCCCCTCCCCCAGCTTTCCACCGCTGTCACTGCATTTTTCAGAGTGAAGGTTAAATATCGAGTTAAGGCGACAGGATTATTTATTTATTTATTTATTTTGGTGTGCCTCATGCACACAGGCAGAGCTTATGTTCCCGTAAAGACCCTGGTCCTGCGGGGGGGATGTGTAACTACTGGCAAAGGGGAATAGTCTGTGTGGATAGACTGCGAGGTTGAGGAGCTGCCGTCACTTATCAGCCAGGGATCGCAGCTCGCCCAGGAGTCTTCTGAACAGGAAGTCAGGGCGCCTGGTCAGTGAGAGCTAAAAAGCAAGCCAGGCCACTCTAGGGACAGACAGAGCCGGTAGCTCAGTCTGGCGAACTCAGGAGCGGGGAAGCTGTAGTTCACTAAAAAGTCATGGAGCAGAGCGGTCTGGGCCATAAGGGATGCTGGGCTGATCCCAGAACCCTCTATACCTACATGCTTCCGTCTTACAGATCAGCATCAACAACAGGAAGTAAAGAACTGTTGTCTCTTTGACAACAGACCATTAATGCTCCCACCTGTCTTATTTAATTGTGCTGGTCTTATCTGATTACTGCAGATCCCAGTAGCCCATGTGGTGCTGTGAACAGTTTTGTCCACAGAAGGCAACCAAAGGCAGATCCAATGCTGCAGGCTTTTGGTGATTCAGTACAGGATACTTATAATCAGACAGTATGGTGTTCCTGGTGATAAACTCTATTGATGTAACAGAAATACATTATTTTATTATCCTATTTTTTGTAACTGCAAGCCTGGTGCAGATTGGCTGGGGGCTTCATTTTCTGTGCAATGAATTACAGATCAAAACAGATTAAAATACATTAGGAGAGAGTTTTACGACTGTGACACAGGCCCAGAAATGTGGAACTGGGACAGTATATAAGCTACTAGGAGCATTAATATTTCATGCTGTTTCCCTCATTGAAATGATGGTGTAACTGTGTTTCATTTGGTAAAGTCATGGTAATATTTGAGGATTGATATATCCAAATCATTCAACATTAGAGGTCAGTCCTGTGGAAAATGGTAAAGGTATGCAGATTTGACACAAGCCCTGTCTTAGACAGTAACAGAATTTTAAGATCTTGTGCTATTAGTAAACATGGCCACCTAAATATTTTTTAAAGTATGTTGTACCTACAGATTTCTTTTATGTTATATCAAAACAATGTCAATGTACAGTCAGTATATATGTGCTAACAAACTAAATTATTATAGCAGTGCCATGAGTAATATTTGCTACTGTATTTTAGAAAGGGTTAACCATGAGTGCCCTTGAAACAATAGTTCCCAAAATGCATTGCATTATTTGTCAGAAATGGGGAATCCCCAAAAAAAAGAACTCACATTATGAGGGTAAAGAATTAAACATGCTACAGCAAGCATTTCTGAACACGAAGACACAGATTGGTTGTTATGAAACAAGATCAGCTGTGGGACTTTTCCTTAACCTGATTCTAATCATCTTAATTAATTTATGAGGAAATCACTGGATTACATTCTTGGATGTCAAAGAGAGCTGGAGGAAATTTGTTGACACAGAAAGTGCAAAATGTACTGGATCAAAATAAAATTACCTTTTATGCATGTCATAAGACACAAGATACAGTGTATGCAGAGTTAAAAAAATGAAATCAATGCATTGAGTACATCACTACAGACGTCAGGGTTGAAGAAGTTCTCTATCTCTCACCTTATGCTGCATATGCTTTGTAGCTTTCGCCAGCACCTTCGGGAAATGTTGTAATAGCTACAGTCCGGCCACGCAGATATAAATACTCATGTCCCCTGAGAGACAAAAAAACTAACATTCTAGACACACTTTAAAAAGACAAAAGCGTTGTTAAAAATCACCAGGTGTTCGACACATGAAAAACTTCAAATTTTAAGAGGTCTAATTTCTTGGGTGGCTGTTATGGCTGGCCTGTCACTTTCTTTTTTTAAGATGCCTCTTTTACGTTATTCGCGTATTTTGTCTTCATAGAGCTAAGGCGTTTTTTCAGCAAGGGAATGTTTTTTTTTTTTTTTTTTTACTTTTCTTAGCCACTTGTGAAGACCACTTCAGACCACATTTTTTTTTTGTTAGAATAGAGATTTTTTGATTCAAAGACCTCAATGTTCACATCAGCCAAAGCTCTTGAACTAAAAATAACCTAAATCAATCATCAGGCCCTGAAGGAAAACAGATACTTTCTTTCCAACAAAAGAAACCAGAAAACACCCACAAACTGATTATTTAAAAGACCTCACAAATCAGCACTACAAGACACCAGTCATAGCCAGGATTGAACAGGGATTTTTTTCTATCGTTTTATTTGTCTTCTACTTGTCTGACTGGTTTAGATGTTGAGCCCAAGGAAGTAGAACTATGACAGTTCTGCTGTTTTGGAACAGGACTTGAAGAAGGGACAGTGTTGCAAACACAAGGGCTCAGCACAGAAATGTAATATTGTGAGCACAAGGAGCCGACTTTACTTCTTGTACTCAAATGTATTCTACCTATGAGAAATGGACTGTATTTGAGCACACTTGGTGAAGCACCATGCACTGTTGGAAGATTTCTTGGCATCTTCTATACTTCTGCTCAGTGGGTTTTTTGGAGCACCCCTAAATAAGCTCCTCCTAGGAACCTTCAGGACATGTTTGAAATGCACGCTCCATATCTTCAGGCACTCGCTTTCCTATCAAGTGGGGGGAGGACTCTCAAAGACTGTCTATCCATAAACTGTGAATTTTAAAGGTGTAGCCAAGTGGACAGGTGGTTAAGCTGCTTTGCCTGCAAAATTTAATGCAGTCAGAAAGAAGGTGTGTAAGAATTTGTCTGCAAGAATTTATACCTCCTCCTTATTTTTTGTAAGATATTCTAGAGCTCAGAAAATATTTCTTTCCATTCAAGGGCCTGAAAGAGAGTGTGCGTGTGGCTGAATGTTATCTGTGCTAGGCACCTTTTCAGCCAGTCTGAGCAGGAATTAATTTCCACCACCCTAAAACACTAGTGGAAACAGCTTTTGAACAATGTGCAATGAACCCTGAGGTCAAGAGGGAGACACAGTATTTTCCTCTTTGGCATTGCTTCTGTAATAGCTGTGCTGGGTTTTTTTTTTTGGGAAAATTTATAGCCTCAAATATTTACCAGTGATTAACTCTCAACTGCTTAGGTGTGTCTCTCTTCTTAAGATCAACACAACAGAATATTTTAAACATGTTCCTCAAACTGAGTTGAACATCACCTGGTGCTCTTGTTGATGCCAATGCATTTGTGGCTCAGGTTATGATATGGTGGATGACTTGACAACACTGTTGTGATTTAAACTGGTCTTTTGTCATAATCTGACTCAGATTAACTTCACACCGATCTGTGCAACAGGCCAAACAAAAAGAGGTGCAGACTTTGTATATAGCAGATGGAGGACTCATAAAAATAGCAGGACCGATGCACGGTGACACCACAGTCCTCAAGCGAGAAGCATGAGAAAGAAAAAGGTTTGAAGAGATTATTTTTGGGCGCTTGAGAAGAGCGATGAGAGGCAGATGATTGGTGCCCATTGAAAATCTATGGGATTTGTGCACCAGAGATGTGGCAACATCAGAGTGGTACAGATATTGTGCCATGCCAGCAAATAGGGTATACTCCCAGAACGTTCTGGGGACATTAGTGAATGTTCTGGGAATGTTGCTTGTTTTCTGAGATACACCCAAATATATGATCACCACTGAACCTTCTCTTATCAGTGGCAGCTTCTGAACACACAGCCTTTCAGTTTGGGTAATGCTACCACAGAGGACACCAAGGTCATTTTTTTTATCATCCTCGTATATTTAAAAACATTTTTCAACATCTTGGTTTTCTCTGTAAACACGTTCACGTAATCCATGGTTGTGATGAAGGAGGAGCGTTAAACTGGCTGCAGTCCAAGTTCTGGGGGTTTTGCAGCATATGTTTTGGGTAGACTGTTCTGGTGGTGTAACAATAAACAGTGTAAATTGAACACATGCATCTTAAGCTCTATATTTACAGCCATTTGCCTTCCAGTCCACTGTTAGAGACTCTTCCGTCTTCAGTGACATAATATCCAGTGTGTTTTCCTGAAAGCGTCAAAGAGATGTTTGACAGGCATTTGACGTAACAATGACCACAAAGTCTGTTTACACTGTCCAGTCCAACCTCTGTCTTCTTCCTTTCATCTAGTGGACCTTGTCTTTTTTAAGTGCACTGCTGAAGCACAGGACAGCTGTCCCAGGGTCAGTTTCAAAAGAACCCTTTATGATCACAAGATGTGCAAGGGCACTAGATTACTCAGAAGCAAGGAGACCATACAACGCAGTGTAAAACAGCAGTACTACAATACCAGTGTACACACTGAGTTACCTTTACACCCAAAGTAACAACTCTGGCTAAAGATTAAAAAAGTAATGCAATTAGTTTAACAAAGTGCTCAATCAATGTTTAAAAAAAAACCCAGAAAAAATTCTAGGCATCTGAAAGCAAGATCAATACAGTACAGCCATAAGAAACATGCTTAACAAAATTATAAATCAGAATTTACTTGCACGTTGTATATGGTAAAGATAATCTCAAAAACGTGCAGGGTTTTGGCCATCAAGGACGAAGAGTCGGTACCCTTTGTTGAGGGGAAGATTGATGGACGCACAGCGCGCGGTTGCCAGGTGAGGTATAAACATACTCACTGTTATGGTTTATGAATGCATCGCAGCTTCTGCTTTTACTAACTGTTACTGCAGCTCTGAAATTTAATTCTCAGTTTGTAGACAGGTCTGCTGTTGACAGTGTTTGTGCTCTCCCCGGATAAAGGTTCGTTGTCTTTACTTTGAGAACAGAGACACGTCTTATTTAAATTTACATGGTCTGGTGCCGTTTACAGGGAAACACCTGCTGAGAAAGGTTTATGTAGTGCGTGGGGATATTACAATACTCTTACGCTTTTGCTTTACTGTTTGTATTTTAAACTGAACAATAATCCAGAATTGAGACCGGTGAAATTAACCTCTATGTCAAGAGGAAAAAAAAAAGAGTAAATTGGATTCATTTTAGAAGTGTCTAAAATCACAGAGACTTGTAAAAAGGTTCGGTGGATGTATAGTACAGCATGTAAGACATCAACATATAAAATGCAGTCAGCAAATTCCGAAGGAGTATGGCTTTTTACATTGTGTTCATTTCATTGTCTTATTATTGGCTGCAGGGAATCCACCTAGACAGGTATAAAACATGAGCTCTAATACAATACAGTGTCACAGAAAAGAAACACCCTAAATAAAAATGAAAGGTCCTGTAAATTAAACACAAAATTTGACACACATGGAACAACATGAAAGCATACTTTCAAACACAATAGGCAGAAACCCAAAAAACGCCATACAGAGAGGATTCCTGAGAAGACATGAGCAGCAAAAAAAAACTCGCAGCTAACCTTTTTAAAAGGTAACAAGGTAATTGATCCAATCACAGGCGACTGGGTTGTAATACCTGACATGGTTGCCAGCAGAGACATGGTGATGAGTCGCCTTGGTAACGTGAGTGATCGCCTCATTTACAAACCTGTAACACTGCTCAATCTCCTCCCAACTCACATTACATCAAAAAGGCTTGAAACTTAAACTCTACAACCTGTTTTGATCTGTGTATACTACCTTGGAAACAAGAAACGCGCATGACTTCCAACAAAAACACACCCGCATATGCTAGGTGATGCCTTTAATTAGGATATTTCCTGCTCATTTTTGCTAACTGAAAACGGTAATAGCTTTAATATTCTCAGTGTTTTTCAGGTTTCCTACAGTGATAGAACAAGGCCTCTGTGCCACATGGTCGGTTGCCTCTGCATGCATGTCGGGACAGGGCTACTTCAAGAATTCTACTGAACACAGACAGATGTGTTTGATGTGAATGTTTCACAAAATTTGTTTTCCTTTGACTGCACCACATATTTGATCTTCTAATAGGTCTGAAAGGTTTGGACTAAAGTAAAATTTTCATAAGCGCCCACGTTCCACCATTGGTAACTTCTGTTGGAAGTCCTTTGATCCTTGCCACTAAAAGAGCATGTGACAGATTTTTTTTGTGGGAGCACAGAAAAGAAAATTTTGTGAAAGCAAATTTGATGTCAAATGGGCTTTTAAACAGGTGTACCAGTGGTTTGATTTATCAATAAAGCTTGTAATTAGTGGTGTGTGGTTCAAGCAGCACTAATGCTACCTTTACATCAGAATGAACATGATGGAGCATGGTGGACTGCCAGAAGCTATTGGAATAACAAGTGCCAACTTGGGGCTTTAACACAATATTGAGCTCAGGGGTCCATAATACACATCTCTGTGGAAGTGAAAAATTCATTAACACTTAAAAACCCATATTGCAGAAAAAACAGCCTGGTGGCTCAATGGGTAGAACATCAGGCTGGGATGCAGAAGCTTCCCAGCTCAAATCCCAGCCCAGCTGCCAGGTGTGTCTGTGAGCAAGACACCTAGTTCTAGGTAACTTGTATGTGGAAATGTAAGTTGCTTTGGATAAAAGCATCTGGTAAACAAATAAATGTAAAGGACATTGTCTGTTTATTTCCCTACACCATGTCCAAGGAATGTCTCCTTGCAAAATTGGTCAGAGTCCCCAATAGAAACGATATAGCCTTTCTTGTACCCTTTTGTTATCTCCAAGAAGTCACACCTTGGAACACACTTGTTGGCTAAATGCAAGCAGAATACCGATTGTTAATTGTTAGCAAATTCCTTCTTGCTAAGGGAGGCGATCTTCAAGGTCCTGCTAATTTGGACAGTCCGGCTCCAAGTACATAGTTTTGTGGTATGAACACCTGGTCCCCCCCCAACCTTTAATACTGTCACACAGACACACTGTTCCTGTTACACATGCTTTACAGGTTAATCATGCACATTCAACACTTTCATTTGTTCCTTTACAAACGCAAGATACATTTTAAATCTGATTTAACAGTGCAAGTGTATAAGTAAAAACTTCAGCGCATCCATCAGTCAGGGCCACACTATTAGCCTTTGCCCGGCAGCCTTGCATGGGCCTCCGGCCAGGTGTACCAGAATTTACTGCATGTGAAACTGCACACACACATTTTACACACACAGTAAGGTTTTCCATCCCTTAAGCATGAAGTGATGCATCTTAAACATAAGGTTACTGAATACAATGATTTCACTTGTATTTATTTTTTATGCATAAACACGATACACAATTCTGAAATGTTTATGGTTAACAGTTATATAAGAAATGGAAAAAAGAAGCAACATTTGAGTTTCCTTCCACATCTCAGTTATCCACCCAGAGACACAAAGGTTGTACTAATGTTTCAGAAGAATTTTTAAATAAAAAGAGCTGGGAAGTGTTTTTGGCATCCAACAGGAAATATTGTATTGCTGATATATGGGCTGATAAAATAGTCTAATATTACCAAATAATTGCAGGAAATCCTAAACTATGTGATACATATAAAGCAGATTAGATGGAGTTGTTGACCTTTCTCTTGCACTCATCCAAGGGCCATTAGAACCAGAAAGAAGAAAACAATGAAGATGAATGATGTGGGCTCTGAGCCACAGCCTGCTGTTGACCTTTGTGTTTGAGGCAAATATCGCTGCTATGCCTGGAAGTGTATTGCTCCTCCTATGTACCTACCAGGCTTTTCTTCAGTTGTAAATTGCCCTTACAAGGCAAAAAAAGAAAAAACTGAAATCAAATGTCTGTGGAATGGTAACTACATTGGGCTCCAAGGTGTCTGCAACTGAATCTTTATGAGATCGGTTGGCTCTTTAAATCTTTTTTTTTTTTTTATTCCGAATAACGTAAAAAAGAAAGCTTTTCCCATATACAGTCGTAGCGCCAAAAATCAGACCAGAAATAAAAACATAGTTCTCCTGGCATGAAACAAAGGTCAATAGCTGCAAAAAATAAATAAATATTGTGAATAATTTGAAATTACAACGTTAAATGACAAAGCTAAGGTACTTGGACTGAGAATAAAAATGTTAAAATTCAGAAAGGCATTCAACTATAATATTATTATGTCTTTTGCTCATACCATTTCAAAAGTCTTTCAAGGGAAATAAATTTTAAACTGAAAAATTTAATAGAACTCCTCATTTTAAATTAAACTTGAAAGGTACAGTATCAATTAGCTTACATCATAATAAGTGTAACATTTACAGGTATTTATATCGTTTTTGACCCACAACCAAATACCTATAACCATCTTTAAAAATACAGGTAACAGTTTTCACTGAATCAGTGAAGCCATAAATATATTTGTACACAGAAGTTTATTTTTAAACCTGCGACACACAGATTAAGCCCAAATCCTCTCTTTGCCATCTTTGTAAAACATGCTCTAATAATACATGAGCAAAATGGGTTTGGCATTTAAATAGCATGGAAGCAGCATCCCAAACTCCAAAAACCTTTTCCTTTTTCTTGCAGGACGTCCTGCTTAACCCTTTTCCATATGCTGCATTTGTAAACGTGTTCATGAACGGGACCCTCAGGTTTCTCAAAATTCCACTTCTAATATTAACCACCTGGAGGGGAAAACTCTTCAAATTACTTATACAAAAGGCCCCATACATCAATCTTTTCCACACATTTGTATTACTGAGAACACTGGCTGGGGGAAAGTTTAAAAAGTTGCTCTAAATATGTAAATTCTCCCCATTCTACTACTCTTCATTTTCTATACAGATTTGATGGTCAAATTTCTCAGGAAGGTCTATACAAAGTGTCGGTTTTGTGCCTTAATGCCCATGGGGGACAAATCGTCTGAGACAGCAGACATGCCCCCCCCCCAAGGTTTACCATGCCCCTTTTACTGTCTTTGCCCCATTTGCTCCAGCTGCAATAACCACAGCAGGCAAGTGAGCACCCCCTTATGAAGCATGCTAATCCCTGGTGCTTCTACAGTCGATAAAGCCCCCTAAGAAGCTTTCTTGTCTGTGTTTCCTAATGGGCCTAGGGGGACAGGAGGCAAATCAGAGCACCAGGAAGCCTGGCTTAAGTACTCCAACCAGGAAGCAGGAAGAAAAGAGATTTACTGGACATTATTCTGCTCGGTTATAACACAGGACCTGCAAAGACAAAGAAACTGCTCTGATTCTCTTTAGAGTTTCCAGTGCACCCATCAGTACATTTAACCATAAGCTACATTTGTGATTAAAAATCAACAATGTAAGGACTCGCTGTCCACTGTAATTTAATAGTTAGGCAAGGTAGGGATGTGAAAGTTTCGGATACTGGCTGGCCAATGTGCTTTTTAAAATTGTAAAAGCAGAAATGTCCTCAAGACAGCTTTGTGGCGTATTTACCAATATGCATGCAGACGGCACAACACTGAGCTCCTAAGCCCACATACTGAAACCTTGCATCCAGATGGTGCTACTTTCTAGAGAATAACAGCCAAAAAAAAGGACATGATGTACTTTGCATTACGTTTAACGTGACCTTGTTTATAAAGAACTAATATTCAGGGACCTTTATAATAAACATGATATAATGAAGTAACCCAATGAATTTTGAAGCTTTTTATTCTGATAAAAAACACACACTGCCTCAGTGCAGACAGATGTCTGGCGGAACATGATGTATTCTTTTAAGGTTTATTCTGTTCATGTCAAGGGTCTGGCCGGAATGAAAACAGCCATGTTACTGTGCAGGAAGTACTTTTGTGTGCATGTTCTCAGCAGAGCGAGGACCCTTATAAAGCTGAGCAGTCACACAGCATTCCCAGGATGCTTCAACACAGGCCCCAGTCAACCATGAAAGCCACAGGTGGAAAAATAAAATTGGTTTCTTTTCCCATTGGCATAGTGAGAAGCTTCCGGAGGCTCTGTCCCACATTGCTCAACATGCTGAAGGACGAGTCTGAGTAGAGTGGAATGGAGCTCAGGTCATGTTGATTGCCTTCTCGCTTGGTTAGCGCTGTTTAATTCCCACTAATTTACTTTGTGAAAAAAACACAAAAAAACACGGCTCCCCCTGGAGCTGTATGAAGGTCAGCTCTTTCCTGCTTTTGGAATGAGACGTAAGAAAGTCCCTGTCCTTCAGTCAGCTAAGTGCAAACTTTAAATATTGTGGGATGAAAGAGGTTAGGCTTCCAGGCATCTTCCTCAGCGAAACATTGAGTGACATTTTCCTTTAAAGGCGCAACGTAATGTGCCAAATGTTTCACTTCTGCCAAGCAAGGGTTAACAGAAACTTATATTTATAACAGAAATTATAAGAAACCAAACCTATGTCAGAAGTGGAAAACAAGGCAGCCTGCAATATCTTGAATAAGGGAGAGGCCTTGCTTTCTTAAAGTAACTGAAATTGAAGTGAAAAAAAAAACATTCAGTAATTTAAATACTGTAGATACTGTATAAGATGCTGCACATGTTTTCTGGTTCTGTATTAATGGTCATTGTGCTTACAGCAAATGTTAAACTACTCTTTAACATTAACATGTAGCACTGCAAAGATTTTCCTTTCCGTTCGGCATCTGGTTCCTTGCCTGGGCAGAGCGCACGTATGGAGGACAGGGAAAAACAGAGGAGGCGCAGACCATGAGATAAACTGGGTTTTTAATTAGCCAAGAAGGGCCTTTACCAGTGTGCCCACGCAAGGCACTGGTAGCTGGGCTTCAGAGCAGCTCACTGGAGAAAAACACAGTGGGGGGCCTGGCTTCATCGCGGGAGAAAGAAGAAAGTAAAGAAAAAGGGAAAGATTCATGAAGGGAGGGAGGGGAGAAAGCCATAGAGATAGCGTATTTTGGTGGTCTGAATTATTCTAAGGTTTCTTTTCATTCTAGTTGACACAAAGTGATGAGGAGAGAGAGAGAGAGAGAGAGAGAGAGAGAAGTGTTTAGCCAATTATACTGCATACAGCGTGTGCTTGTGCTGTTTATTATATTTACGCAGCGCCTAAACTTTTGTGTAGATTTTGTCTATTACCACTTAGAGTCTATTAACACATCGGACATCGCATGAGCCATGGTAAAAAGTTTTATGAATGGGAAATGTCAAGAAACCGCAGACAGGAGCCAGACGTCGGCATTTGAAAGTAACGCACTCAGATGTGTTGATTGCCCCCATATGTGCAGCACAAATGCGTGTCACAGCTTATTAATGCCGCGTGTCACTAAGTAGTCCCCGCGTGGCTTTAAATGGTTTGCAGCACACAATGAAAAACCCACTGGCCACAGCCTCAGTGATCTTGTACTTTTCCCTGTCCTTGTTTTGCTATTCCAGCTAGAAGGTTAACATCCCTGTTTACCACAGTACCTCCTTCAGTATTTTTATACTTTTTAAATTCCTCTTGAATTAGGAAGGTCTTAAACCAATCCTACCTTCTTAAAAAAAAATAAATCTCCCAAAATGTTATTGTAGTTGATTTTTTGTCAACCACAGTTGCTATGGTATCTGTGGTTGAAAATCAGACAGCAGTGCTGAGCAGATGGGGGCTGAGGGTTAATGGTAATAAACACTTCCTTCCTCTCTCACTTGTTCATATCTAAGATGCTGTACAATGTACTACCAGACCGTTCTCCTTTGCGCTTTATCCATTACTCTGTGTTGTACTGGTCTTTAGAACTGGTACTGGTTTTTTGAGCCTGAATTCCTCCCCCCAACCCCTAAGCAGTTAGCCCTCTGAGTACATAAGCCAACGCAACTCTGCAGGCCTCCTTGTACCCAACAGTCACATGAGCAAACATTACACTGATCTGGGATCAGCCTTTGTAGGCAACAAATGAATTCACAGATACTTCCAGGTGAAGAGTGAGAGGGAGTTCTTTAAAAACAACATAAGGGTGAGCCGTGTGCAGGTAAAAGCACAGTGCAGTATTTCTTTTTCTCAGTAAAATTCATAACACTCACCAAAAACACCAATGCAAAATAATTCACAACCGCTCTCTTAATATCAATTTAACGGTGTCTGGAAATCATGCTCCGTTGCACTGTTACACTTGAGGAATCCATTATAAATCTGTTTTGCATTTCCTACTGTCCTCCCTTCTTTAAAGAAATGTTAACATGTTCTAACACGTTCCAGCATGTTTTCCTGACTATATTTAAGATTTATACCATTTAATGTTTATGCCAGGGGCAGGTTACTGATACTAAAGTAGAAACCCATTACCTTTCAGTAATTCACATAATTATTTTACTGTAATGTTAAGTATTTAAAAGACCATATTAATGGCATATTTGTTAACTGTGCTCTTACATTGTTACATTCAACATTGTACTATTGTCTGTTAAATGAAAGCATTAACAACTGGTAACAAATAATTAACTTGAAAGAGCTTCTGCAGTAATATATGTCCATTTGCCTTCTGGTTCCTGACACCTTTACAGAAACACTGTTTGTTTGTTTCTTTGTTTGTTTGGGCTACAAAACTATATGATTCTGCCAGATATACTATAATTTGCTATAATAGGTCAAACAAACTGTAATTCCTTTTTTTATCTAATCTGTTTTTTAACTGTGATGATCAAAGATGACCACATTATCTAAGTTACCTTCAAAAAAACATTTACAAACAAAACATTATCCTAACCACTGTAGAATTTTATCAATAAAACTGTACTGTGATGCTCATGAAACGTGTCTATTTTCACGCTGTGTGTCCCCATACCAATGCGATGAACACATCCTATAAACTCTAACCCACAATAATTAAAGCTCTTATCGTCTAAAAACTTGCCGTTTTCCCAGACGATTCCCGTTGAACCTTTTCCTGTTCAAATGCATATCCAAGAACATTTTCCCAAAACAGTTGAGTAATAATGCCTGTAATAGCTTACAAAAATGGGTTGTTTTGCAGTCAGGGCTGATAAAAAGCAAAGCGGAAGGGCTCTATAAATCTTTGGGCCGAGTTTCTCAACTAGGTGACACATCAGTGTCAGTCCTGCTGCCAGCACTTGGCTGCCTGTTTGCTTGGCATGTGATGCTAGGCAATTGTTCCAGTCAAGATGTGTAACTCAACAGAGCCCGACGTTCCTGACAACATCCACAGCACAGAGTGGAAGGGATGAGGCCTGGGAACAAAACGGCTCCCGACAACCAGCCTCCAGCACACACACTGGCATGTACACAGGTGGGCTAAAGCTGCCAGCCAATGACCCTTACACACAGCTACAATCCAGACACCCTTAATGACACTTCACAAGGCTTACACCCATGAGGTAGACTAAATGGTCTCCTCGACTGCCACAAAGGAAACGATGGATCCTGGTGAGTAGTCTAAAGTCACCCTAAAAAGGATTATGTCGCTCCTGAGCATGGCCCTGTGGGAACTTGGTCATAAGGCCATCTAAGACTAAATCCCTTGCAGCTACATTGAATTTATAGTTGAGGCAGCAGAGACGGGTGTCCCAGATGTTTTTGGAGGTGTGTCATTGCCTCAGGCTGTTCACGACACTTTTGCAGCAGATGTCACATTGTTGTGTAATCCATGTCTGGTGTGCAGAGATGCAAATTCCCCTCTAAAGAAGCCCTCCTGTGCAAATGATATGTCTGCCTTAACTTGCACCACCCTCAGTGCAGTAAACACTTCTGTTCCCTGCTTTTTACAGTTTTTTAGTTTCAGAATGGTTAATATTTGAAAACATTTTAAGAGAGATACTTGTGCCACAGCACATTGCGTGGTATCACTGAACAAACACAGCAGAGATGGTTGAGTCTCACCTTAGCTCCTTTTGCTGTGCAAGTAAAAGGGCTAATTATTTAAACTGTGAAACATCAATTAAATAAGAATGTTAGGTTTTCTTCTCAAAAAAAAAAAAAGATCTGCATTGACAACACATAACTATGAATTGTCCATTTCGTGTATATTGCGTTTTGCTGGATAAAATGGTATTCATTTAAAATGAATATTTACATTATAGCTTTAGCCATACTCAATATGTCTTATAGCATTGTACTTTAATACCTTTCTTGATACAACCAGATATTCTTCCCATGAATATAAATGCAATCCAGTTACCCATTAACATGCACATGATGCCATTTTGTCAGAAGTGTAGTTAAAGCTCAGTCAGGCAGCTTCTATACCACTTCATCCTATTAAGGGTCAGAGGGAAGCCTGGAGCCCATCCCAGAACACATAGGGGACCAACCCACCATAGGTTGCACACACACACAATTTAGAGACACCAATCAACCTACCCCACACATCTTTGGACCATGGGGGGAATCCATAGAACACTCACCAAGCACAAGGAGAACATGCAAACTCCACACACACACACACACACACACACACCGACCCAAGGCAGGAATCGAACCACAGGCACAAGGTGATAGTGCTAACCACCAAGCCACCGTGCTGCCTTAGTTAAAACTCACTTTCTCTCTAAACATCACCTAAGGGCTGCATGTTGGCCTGACATCAGACTGGACTTTACATGAGTGACACTAAACTCTCCCTTTTAAAAGGCAGCCAGCTTAGAAAGTATATAAAAGCTCCCCAGCTGAGAAGGCCATTTTACTGTTATCTGAAGTGTTCTGCTCTTGGGATATTTAGTTGTATATTATTTATATATTTATTTGCCCTTGGTCAAATGTACTAAGCTTAAAAGGTTGTCTGTGCCACTTTGTATATGAATGCAGTAAGACCATGAACAGCTAAATGTGTAATTAAATAAATTTTTATAATTCAATTTCCAGGTCTCTTTGAAGGTCCTATAGCCTTTAAAGCTGTCTTTGCAATAAATATTGAAATGCCTTACCATACCTTCAAGCAAAAAATACATAAATACAATAATGCAATATTAATGCAAAATCTTGTTTTTCTCTTTGGCTACTTATGTAGGTGTACAGTACATTAAAACATTAGCATACATCAAATACTCATCCATGTGTTGTGTATACTCAGTATTCCAAAGTGAAAAGGTCATTATTAAATCATGATAAGGTTTCAATACATGTTGCCGTAGGCAGTAGAACAAGTGGTCTAATCCTGCTCAACCTGTTATCAAGAAATTACTCATAGCAAGTTCTCGACATATTTGAATGCTGTTAGTCTACACAAAAACTAGCTACACTTTTATTACCTAGACCTCATTTTTATTTTAAACTGGTGTTCTTTGAGAAAAAAGAATATTACCTTTTCTTAAGTGCAACATTACACAGACCTTTTCTAAACCAATTTCTGGGAGAATCCTCTAAATCATGCCAATCTTAAATACCACACATATATTAATCATCAGATCTCAGACTCAAATACAACTTGATTTCAGATGCATACATCAAAAATATATACCACTGATAATACTTTGATCTAAAACTTTAAAAAGTACCCCCAAACATATACAAACTGGCAAATGTTATGTGTACTCCAGTTATATTTACCGTGGCAAAATTAGGGGAAATCATGTCGTACTGAATATTCTAATTTAACAGCCGACCTAGATAGTATATGTACACTGCAAATAATCATTTAAAAAGTTTTTTTTTTTATGCTTTTCTCTGTCACATTGTATACCATGTTTTGGTGGACAAGACAAATTACTCTCTATTAACAGCACAATTTTTGTGTTATTAGAGTAAAAGAGGTCTTAGGAGTATCTTGACTCCCTATGAATAAAGGTATATAAGAGCTTTGTGCCATGCCATAACATTAACGTGATTTAAAGCAACTGGAAGTAATGTCATTTCCTGGCACATAAGCAGAGTGCTTAGTGATAAAGAGCAAATGGGAAAAAACTGCAGTTTGGCATTTAGATGTAAAGTTATCTAAGAAGCATCTACGTTTCTTTTGACCTAAGCTCTGGAAAGATATCACATTTAAAGGGTAAAAAAGCTAAACCAATTAATTGCATCATACCTCTCCCTATCTCTAGCAATCATACCTCATACCATCTCTAGCAATCAGAGAGGAAATAACCAGTTACATTCTGCCAAATTACACTCTTAGCTATGTAATATTGCTGCTTGATTTGTTTAACCTGCCTTTGGTCATGTGTATTACCCAAGGGAGAAGCCCTTTAAAGAAATTAGTTTTTTTGAAATGTGAAATTTTCTTTTTTTGCCCCCATCTCAAGAGCTCCACTATACTGGCTGGCACTTGTATTGCCAGCAGGGGCAAAAATTGCGTCACCTGCTTCACACCACCTTGCAGAAATACTCTGAAAGCAGTGCACATCTTCAGTTTTTCGTTGTCAATATATAATACTTATCTTCTTCGTTTTTTCCTGTGGGCAGGAAAACATAGATCAATGTCTGTCTTCAGCTTTGTTGACAAGACACACAAAGGACAAAAGCTTGAATCACAAGAATGCCTGTTAAGCATAAGGTTGGTGTCTTTTAGGCAACATAAAAGTGTCAACATAAAAATCGGGTATGTTGTGGTCAAGACCATATTTCTGTGTCTAAAGAACCTGTGCCACGTTTATACACGTGCCTCCTTTTGATAAAAGTACAGGGCAGCTTCACGGCTGCTAGCCCACAAAACCTAAGCATGGTTGAGCCAGGTTAGTTTCTGAATGGGAGACCACCTGGGAAAGCTATGGTTACTGCTGGAAGTGGTGTTAGTGGGACCAGCAGGGGTGCTCACCCTACAGTCTGGGTGGGTCCTTATGTCCCAGTACAGGTGCAGGGACACTATACTGTCAAAAGTGGCACTGTCCTTCAGATGAGACATTAAAACAAGGTCTTGACTCTCTGTGGTCAGTAAAGACCACAAGACATTCTTTGTAAAGAGTAGAAGTGGTCCTCAGTGTCCTGGATACATTTCCAAAAAAGCTTTATCAGTTATGGTGTCGTAGTAATCCTTATGTTTGAAATGGCTGTATCACTCTCTCCTCCTCACCTACGGCTGGTGTGTGGTGAGATTTCTGGTGCACTGTGGTTGCCGTGGCATCATCCAGGAGGATGCTGCACACTGGTAATGTAGAAGAGTCCCTATTCCATTGTAAAGTACTTTGGGTGTCTTGATAAGCACTATATAACAGTAATCCATTATTATTGTTGTTGCTGTTATTATTATGATTATTATTATTGTTGTTGTTGTTGTTGTTGATGTTTTATATATATATATATATATATATATATATATAGTTTATAACAACAACAAAACAACAACAATAATAATAATAATAATAATAATAAAGTGTCTTAGCTGTCTCCGGGTATGAGCACAACACTTTGGCTCATTATTGGTACATAGCAACTGAGAATTTTTTAACTAATATAAAAGAGTCAGCTAATGTGCTTAATTACAAATATGCACCACTGCAGCCTCAACGTTTGCCTTCAAATGCATCAAGCGAGATCAATATCCCTGAGAGGCAGCATTTTGCCGGCATGCAACTTGAATTGTGGCCTGCATTAGCCGTAATGGGTTGCCAGAACGTGAGAGTGCCAATGCTAATTAGTGTTCATCGATAGCCACGGTTGGCTTGCTCAAGGACAAGCGAGCGACAGAGATAGAGACAACGTGCTTCAACAGATGCCATGCCACTCGCCTTTTGGCTACATGTCAGAGAAAGCTTACGTGCACTGTGAGATCCATCTTGATAATCTACCGTACTTTTAGGACCTTGATTAAATCTTAATGAGGCAACTGAAAGCAACTGAGTCTGACAGCCTGCTAAACGGTTATACTGTCGTTGTAGTGAGTAACTGTCGAACGCGATTTTTGTCTAATGGAATGAAATGACCATTCCACAAACTGAGGTTTGTACAGGGGAGTTTCTTGCCATTGAAAAGATCAGGGTCTAAGTTAAGTTTGCCTGGGGCTTGACTGTTGCTTTGCTATAAACTCCTTTTTCAAGGCGAAAATATTCAAAATATTCGGGACTAGGCTTAAAATAGTCATGAACTGAAGCCCGTAATAATCAGACCTAACGACACAACTGGGTTTGCATTCTGTGGTTTTTATGTCGCCTGCCCTTCAGTCAATAACGCTAAGGCCACTTTCTGCGTTTCAGGTAGTGTAGTGTAAGGTTTAAGGACAAGGTCTTGCTTAGTGAAGGGAATATAATCCATGTGACCAAAAAGGAAGGTGTCATAGTATGGATTGTTATAAGTGAACAACACTTAACCATGCACTTAACATGAATTGCACTACTAAACCGTACAGATATAAAATAAGTACAGGTTGCTTTAGATATACTGCACTAAATGAAAGCAAAATGCTGCTAAAATTGAAACCCTGACCATTTTTAGTTTCAGTTTTGTTCACCAAAAGAAAACTTGGGCTTGCAGCAAACCTGTTATTTAGGGGAATTCCAGAATAATTCCACATGATGTGCTCTTTTAAAATTACCTGATCTATGGGTCTGTGTGTGAGCATAATTGAGTGCTTTGATAAGTAACTACTGTTTTATTACGAATAAAATCTAAGGGGTTATACCACAAAAAGTAGGCAGACACCTTTAAGAATAGTAATCTAATTAGCAATTAAATGGAGTCTTAAAAGGCAACACGGTGGCGTGGTGGTTAGCACTGTCGCCACGCACCGCCAGGCCTGGGGTTCAATTCCCACCTTGGGTCTGTGTGTGTGGAGTTTGCATGTTCTCCCTGTGTTTGGTGGGTTTTCTCCGGGTGCTCCGGTTTCCTCCCACAGTCCAAAAACATGCAGGTTGATTGGTGTGTCCAAATTGCCCGTAGTGTGTGTGCCTTGTGGTGGGTTGGCACTGTGTCCTGTGCCCTATGTGCCCTATGTGCTCTGGGATGGGCTCCAAGTTTCCCCATGACCCTCACCAGGAATAAGCGGTTAAGATAATGGATGGAGTCTTAAAAATCTAAAATAATTAGCTAAATGCTCCCCGTCTCTTTTGAATCATGACATTGTCATTATTGTTGATTCTGTTTATTCAGACGTGTTCTGAGAAATTGTTAATTGTTGTAACTAGTTATGAGAACGAGCACTACACTGAATGACATTTCTGGTATAGCAGTGTGCCAAAGTCTTTCGCATAACGACACATTAGTAAACACTCTTGGTTTAAGACTAACACAAAAGCTTTTTAGTGAGTCATATCTAAAAGGAGTCAGGTCATTGTCCATAAAAGGTTGGAGCTGGAAAAACGTTAGCAGAAGAAAGAACATAATTTATTACCCAGTGAAATTTCTAAAGGCATAACCTGGTGATTTATCACAGGAAATGGTCTTTGTGTTTGCTTTCATAATCTTTGCATGAAGAGATATTTTTTTCTTGGGAACAACAACATCACTGAAGACTTAGAAAAACATTTTGAAAAATCTACCAAGAACAACACATTCCAAAAGTTTTAGTATTGGAAAACCCTGAGCCTTATGTTATTCTATAAAGCCTTTGTGTGAAATTGCAGGGTCCAGTGCACTGTGGTGCTCCTGTAGTATGGAGACACATCAGGCAGTCTGTTACATTCCACTATATTGTCATCTATGAAAACCAGTATATTTGTCCAACAAGGCACTTCTCTGACCTTACTGCTCAGAGAATGAATGAATGAATGAATGAACGAACAAACGAACGAATGAATTTGTCTTCATTCGTTCATTTATTCTTCTAAATGAATTAATAAATGAATAAACGAAGACAAACATTCGATATGACGACATCACACTGTCATGGGTGAGCATGGTTAAATTAAGACTTTGCTTACAATACATGTATTCGTGTAAGACATATACATGTTTTACAATATATAGAATTTAATCTTGTGAGGCAGGTGGCTCAGTTTCTGAGCTGATGGCAAAGCCATCTGTGCATGTAAACTGGAGGTTAAAGGTGTAGACTGAATCTTTTCAGTTGAAATTCCTGAAGATGAAGCACTATGGAGAAAAGTACTTAACCTGCATTGTTCTTATACAGTGTCAAGCTTTGAAAATAACTGTAAATTTCATTGGTGCAAACACTTTGGATAGCAGCACAGTATTCATTTTAATAGCCGTTTAAATGCATTGCCTCTCTTACATGAACACGAACGGGAGTCCTTTCTCTTCAAATCACTGTCCTATTTCAACTTATCAGCTGGGCTGTTATGCTCGTTTTTGTTAATAAATGTTATAAATGGATTTATAACAACACAATTTGACATGGCCATAACATCTCAACCTGTAAGTGACTGTCAGTTAAAATGGGAAAAAACAAGAAAGGTCCCTCAGGGGGCCATGCAACTTAGAGCAATTTTTTATCTTTACTTTTTAATCTATACATCTCAATTTCAACCATAGAACTCGCATTAGTTCGATAATGTTCATGACGAAGTACAATTCTCTATATTTTATTTAAAAATATACAGTCTTCAAATCTTAAGATTTTGTTTCTTACCTATATGACTATTCCTATGGACTCTTCGAATGATGTTGAACAGTCTGTGTTTTTGTAGCTAAACTACATCCTTTTGGCTTGTATGCATTCTCAGGGTCCACATTGCATTTTTCAACAATACAGTAATACTGAACGAACAAGGTTGTATGGATAGTTCAGATATAATAATTTGTATTGGCAATTCCTTTATGACAACACATTTTAAATATTGATAGAAAGTGTTATTTCATTAGGATACTGAGCATTGACTGACCTCTTTAGTTACAGGTTTGTTTCTTTGTTTTTTGCAACAGTAAACATTATTTATTAGCTGTTTTTTGTAAACTAAAGACATGATCCATTGTGTTGGTGGAATGAAAGCATTGAAATTCTTTGAGGGGCTCATGCTCAGTTGTCACAAGCGTATTTACTCTGCTTGTGAGGACTGCAGTCTGTCACACTGTGAAACGTTTAACTACCTGCCTTTAGTGTGTGCTCCTTCAGTTATGCCACTTCTTGTTTTCTTCATCTTATGTTAAAGCTATGAAGACCGCCTGCCTGCCTGCCACTTTTCCCCTGGAGTAGAAAAGATTTCGACAAAGAACCAGACTGTGAGACAGGAAGCCCCTGATGTAACAGGAGATAAAATCTCAATTCCTCATAAATAATACTTTTATAATACAATCTTGGAGACTTTGTGCTCTGGTGTATTTGGGTTTCATGTAGGTGGCCTATCGATTTCCCCTGGACTTTCTGCAGCGTTTCAACAAAGTTTTCCACAAAGGCGCACTGGTATTTATAAACGATTCTACATTCTTAGGCCATCCAAATGTTTTTCCTTAAGAAAGCTTGCATCATACAACGTAGTAGTGTACATAGTACATTTCACCTGTAAACTCAACACAGAAAAATTTTACATGCAAAAGATAACTTTGTATGTTGTTTGTTTGATGTATTCTAAATAAACTTGAATTTTGAATGCTTTTTATGGTATGTATAGGACCATGACATGGACAAGCACACATAAAGTGATGTATTGATTACTGTTTCAAGTATATATTGAGCAGACAGATTATTCAAGAAGTTTGAGTCAGTTCATGAGGCCGTTTACTTACTGAAAATGGTAAATATGTGAAATATATAGAAATGATGTATACTCTTTGAAGTAATGAATCTATTTACTGCTTTGAAAAAAATGTATGGCAGGTGATCACGTACCATGCTTTTTTACATAGAATTTGTCAAAATTTTAACAAAAGGGAAAAAGAAAAAAAGGGGAAAATACATACTACTATGCATTTTATAACAAATTTAAAGTTTGCAAACTGTTAGAATTTCTTAAGCTTACACTGTAAAGATTTGGTGTTAAAATGGAAATGTGTAAAAATATAAAAATATTTCTAGTTCATGACACTACTGTCCAGCAAGAAGATATATATGTTGCCATGGTGATTCACAAATATCTTTCAAATAGCATTCACCATGATTTTGTTCCCAAACACTGGACATTTTTTTTCACTGCAAGTTGCAAAAGTGACAAATATTTATATTGAACGTTGTAAGTGGAAAAAGCTGCTTGAATTAATTTAACATGCAGATGTTTTTCAGGAGAACATTGGAAGTTGGCTGTGAACATAAAATTTGTAACCACAGTTCCATTTTTAGATAATCTTTCTCATTCTGTCACATACGTATAATGATATAATACTATAGCATTTATAAACATTACACTGCCAGTAGAACATATGTGTAATAAAATCTTAAATTATGTATATTAAAATATGCAATAAAAGATATTGCAATAATAAAGAATTTTTTTTAAAGTACAGTACAAGTATTGATGAATGTATATATTACATGTGTGAAATGTAGGCATTGTATAGAATGCCTAGGAAATCTATAGAATACCTGACGTTTATAGGATCGGCATTCTATAGATTCCCTAGGCATTCTACACAATGCCTGCTATGCACAACATTGGCGGTAACACATTTTAGCAGTTTCGTACACATAAGGATCATTATAACCATTATTATTAACATCTTAATTTTTATGACCACCAATGCAAGGATAGGACACCTGAAAAACTAAACCGAAAGATAACACAGTATTGTCCATATAGATTACAGTTGCTATTGAATTTCACCTTTAAATTAGGACATGAAAAGTAAATAACGCAGACCTGTTAGGTAAGGCGCAGAAATCTGTACAAAATTTATTTTAAAATGTCAAAGGAATGACTGTTAGAAATACATATTGCATTCCGATAATTGTTATAACAATATTTTTGTTTTTTCTCGTGTTCAGAAAAATGCATGAAACGCATGAATACAACGGGTATGTACAAACATCATTTAGTAGCATAAACGTTATAATTTGGTTGGAAACACAATTCGTTAAGTCTGAACTGGTAAATCTATTTATGTTTTGTTGCATATAAAAAGAAAATAACTTAAAAGCACGATCAAAAAGACAACGCTCTTTAACGCCCAGCACACTTCACTATAAATAATTTAGTAGGACAAGTAGTATGTTTATGTTTTACTGGTTATTTGGCGATGAAGCTTAATAATGTTTTTCAACCTATTGGTGTAGTGGCCTGTCAATCAAAGTCCTTATTTAAAGCAGGCGTCCATGATTGGGTAGATTATTACGCAGGTTGCCTTCTGATGCTGTTTTTATCCCTTTCGATTTGGCGTGTTAAATGTCAGTCAACTTCATTCTGCTTGCAGAGTAGCTGCTCACTACGCTGAGGGGCGGGTCACAATGGGAAGACAACTGGGGGAAAAAAACAAAAACAATCCATTTGGTTCGCCATCTTGAATCTCATCATCTGACTGAATGAGTGGAAATCGGCGACGGGAGATTGTTATTACACCAGATTCCGCCGATCGTGGGGTTCACATGGCACCTGCGAGGTTTTGCTTTATAGCCCAACAGACATCGTAGAGAACCTTAAATTAACGACAAGTTAAAGCGCATCCGTGTCATTTTGGGTTTGCGTAATGGGAACTTGCGGGATTGGCGAGTGAAGTTATTTTGAAGGGCTGGATTTGGACGTGACGCTGAAACTGCCCGTGAGCCCGGCTAAAGCACGCACGATCAGTCGCTCGTTTTGCTCCTTGTAGCTGCTTGGAAGCGGCGAACCATACATCCTCACAGTGTGTTTTTTTTTACCCACACGAAGAACAGTATCCCTTTCCAGGGTATTTGTTGTTCTTTACTAGACGGCTTCCGAGAGCTTTCAGAAATGAGGATCTGAGCCGTGAGCACTTTGAGGACAGCTGTTTTAACCTTTTCAACTTTGTCGTGGATTGATGGCTCTTTATTTTGAAAGAAAGACGAGTACATGAGACCGCTGGGTACAAAATAAGACAAAACCTCCTTTAAGATGTGCATACTCTTTACTACAGATGACGATGCGCCTAATTATCCACCTTATTAATAATCAGCTACATAACTATTCGGTATGCAGATCTGAGAAATGTCAGCGGTGACACGGCTCATTGCTATATTTTTTTGTTCTTGTACCTATAGCTAAGTGAATTCTTAGCATAATACTATTTATCTGCAACTGCGGACTACTTCCCTATATAATGTTAAGTATTATGTGTAACTAGCATTAACAAGGTTTATATACAGCCCAGACTGGTGCTGCCGAGTGACCCATGAGGTTGTGGAGCTTCTAACACTGGCTTGAAGCAACAAGCTGCAGTACGATGTTATTCTGTAAAATAGACTTAATAGCGAACATACACCTGGGAATCAAGTGAACATCTGTACGAACTATTTTTTACAGGTAATATGCAGGTAGCCAAATGAGACGTTGTTCTAGTTTGGAGCTGAAAATAAGGAATCTTGGAATGGGCCTTTTTTTCGTACGGATTTTGGATTTTTCCAGTGCCAAATTATTTTTCAGTGCATCTTGCTGACTGCACATGTGGGCTTTTGCCTGCGCGTTTGTTTAGTGCTGAAGCTGAGCGCAGACGTGCCTACCGTGAGTTCAGCTTCGCGGTGGACGCGCATCTCACACGAGCGCGCGGCAGTTCCCATAGGATTTATCGGGAAAGCGCGATTTGTTGAAAAAGACTGAAAATGGGAGCTGCTACAAAAGTAGCCTTTGCCGTGTTCCTGATTTCCTGTTCTTCAGGTGGGTTGCTCAGTGCACGGTTGACCGTTAATGTTTGATTTGTGCGTTGGATTGGGGGGGGGGGACCGCACAAGTACCGTATCTGTGCGTGTGCGCAATCCTGTATAGTGTATCCGTGCGTATCAGCTCAGCTTCTCTTTACCTAACACTGTCCACACTTTTGCTCCTTCTCCCACAGACCCGCCGAATAGAGAAAGCTCAATGCTTTTGGTTATTCTGCATGTTGTACATATGTGAAGCAGTGAGAGCATCACATTATTGCAAAAGAAATTTGATCAATATACAACATTTCCCAACAAAATAAAGTAGACTATACTATGGCAAGGCAACTTTCCTTTCAATGCAGCCACAGGTGTGGACAATGTAAATTCCATGCAGTAAGACAGAAATTACCCTAGTCGAGAAATTTTGGGGGGGGGGGTAAAAATTAAACTTTAAACAAATGTATTCAAAACACGTACGTTTAGATTACTCACAACTACGTTAGGCGCAAATGGCAAAACGCATGAGGAAAAATTCGGAATTGCATTCTTTTCACAAAGTAATTGGTATAGCTAAAATATGACAAACTCAGATCAGCCACACACGGTCATTTCACTACTCGTGCATGTGTGTGTACATATATGTTCAAGATGGAGGCTCAACATCTGTGCGTGGTGTCAGCCTACTGTAACTGAATGTGTGTACAGTGTACTGTGTGTGGAGCTGTCTTTATGTTACAGTCCCTCAGTATGTGTATCCTTTAACAGTTTTACTGATTAATATGCATGCCTCTTCCGATGTGCGTTATTACGATACGATGCAGTGGTGCAGCACTGTAATTCACGACTTGGTGTGTAAGAGCCGTAGGTAGGAAAAAGCGGTTCTAAATTAACACTCGGCATGACAGCCCAAAATTAAGAACGGAAGAAAGCTTTGTGATTTTGTTGTTGAGAGGTGCATGGGAATACCGTCAACCGGGGTAAAAAAGCCGTTCTAGTGCGCTATAAAATCTGATTGTGAGTTGCGGCATTTAAAAAAATAAAAATAAAAATTGGTCCGCAGATTCAGTGCAATAACAGGATGATTGTCTCTCATCTGAACACTGCTTGTTTTGTGCTCTGTTCTGTCACCTGACTGTTACACGTTTTTGACAAATTTACGTTCAACCTCCCGTGCTGTTCTGTTGGCATGTTGTTTGTTTTGGTGTTTTGAAACAAACGCTGCAGTATCCACTTGTATATACTTTCTAGTATGAGTAAAAGTGTTTGTATCAGTTTGTCACACCTGAATCTTGCTGTACTGTTATTTTTGCTGAAATGCAGAATTGTCACTTTTTTAACCTTCTGCACTGTAAAAGAACTCTTACTGGTCTTAAAACAAAACATCGAAGACACAAAACAGTCAAATGGAGGTTCAGATAAAACATTTTGTGATCTCTAATGATTATTAAGGGTAACATCAATATTTTTGTCGCATCCTCACCATCCTTTTATTAGTTTGGTTCGTTTAGGATGGGTTGTCTCTTAGAAGGTTACCACTATTATAACAACCATGCTTTTAAGTAGTGGCCTTTTAAATGGCGATCTCAGAGTAACCATATGCACGAATAAAGAACTGTAGGCCACATATGGTACTTTAGTGTCATAAAACCCAACAGGAATTGTCATGATTTTCTGCATGTCAAATTAAAGCACCTGTTGGTATATAGTTGCAGTAAGCACGTCAAGGAGTTTCTGGTTTGTCACCGATGCTCCCAAGTCCCATTTTAAATGCAGTGTGTGAGGCGGGTAGTGGACGACAGATGTTCAGTGAGCTTCTTCTTGGCTGGATGACCCGCAAGCTGAGGGGCCTTTGTGCCCATGGTTGGTTGTTTGCCTAGCGCTAGACTAATCACTCCTACTTATCTCACATACCTCAATTTTAAATTATCTTACGTTTATGAAATTTCAGTAATATGTTTTCCATGGTTTTGCCATGTTTTCAAAAGTTCTAATAGTTACTCTATACTGTACAGTTACTACAGTAGCATAAAGTTAGTTCACCTTGACTTTGTAATATTGAAGTCTGGATTTTACATTTTATAACGACACTTAATTTGTGTCCATAGTATTGCCCAACGTTTTACAGGAAGTATTGATACGTACATCGCTTCCTTAAGGCCTTTAAATGCTAGTGAGTGCTTTTTGGCACACCACCCGGTGACAGTCGGCGGCAAGAATGAGATTCAAATGAACGATTTCTCGTCTGGCCGAGGGCAGCTTTGCATACGACGGCGTCTGTCGATACGCCATGTGAGGGCTGAGCGGCGTAAGGGTGGCAGGCCCGCTTGTAGCTGCCTTCCAGTCTTGCGGCATGTGAAAGGCATTTGCTTCAACAAGTCAACACTAACCCCGATTCCACACCAAATGCGTAACGCTTGTGGGCGTGCGGAAAATAAAACGCGCTACTGATTTAATCAACCCACCAGTTCTTCAGCGTGTTGTGGATCAGTTGGGGATCGCCTGGTTGATTAAAACATGCACGTAATTTATTTTCTATCGCGCTGTTGCGCATCTGGTGTGAAATTGGTGCTATAGTCCAGGAACATTGTGTACGTGCGTGTGTGCGTGCTGTAAGCCTACATCGATAGCATGTGATGAGGTCGGCATAATACATCAGGTCCCGAGATAAAAATCAAGAAAATTAAAACGCTGTCGTTTTAGTAGCAAATTGTCACTGTTTTGAGAACGCTGAAATTAAAAGGCATTTTCCATGTGTACACAGGTTTGATTTTGTTTTTACACTTCCTCAGTGAAATTTTTTTTTTTAAACCCATCATACTAAAACTTTGCAAGCAATGGAAATTAGCCTGCTTCAGGTAAAAGCCATTGACCAGTTTTCGGATTTTATTAAGAGCTCTTTGCCTGAAGGCTAGACTGATATGCTGGTTTCTAGGTTCCTAATGCACAGTGCCTTCGGACAGTTCTTGATTTTGAAATACATTTATGCTGACTTAAGAGGTAGCCAAATGACAAATCTGAAAATTGTGCAGCGTCCTCATTTTTAGGGGACAAACTTTTATTTTGACCCTCCCCTGTACCCTGTCTTAAGCTATTCTTTCTTAAGACTGTCCCTTGAGGGCTGAGTAACAGTAGTAAGCGGTGATGGTGTTAGCTCTGCACTTTGTCCTTTTTTCATTGTGGATCTGTTGAGCGTCCCTGCAAAACAAACAAGGTCGCGTTAATCATCTGTTTCCATCTCCTGGGTTTCTATTTGGAATAGGCATTTGTCTTGACAGTTTGAGCCACGTTAGTCATACGTCATAGTGGAGTATTAGTGTAATGCAGAAGCATGCCCCCCCCCCTCCCCGGGTGCTTTAGTTGCAGAGGACGGGCTGAAAATGCAGAATTGCACGCATTGGAAAAGCAGTTATGTTGTCTCGGAGGTTTACTTTTTGTCCCGTTCTAATTTGTCTGAGTCACGTTTTATTATGAGGCGTAGAATTGAAATGTGTTTTTAAAGATTTAAAACGGAGATCAGCGAGAAGACGGAACAAGTCGCATTGCTTTAATGCTAGCAGTTCATTTGGTGATTGGAGTCCTTACCACAATTTAAATTTGTGATTATGTGCAGTATGTTTTTTTTATTTTAGTTTTCATTTCTTATTTTTTTGTGTTCTAAATGCCACTTGTGTCTGCTTCCATCATGGGACAGTCTCTGTCATTGCTGTGTCTGGATGAGTCTCAGTAACAGAGTGGAAAGTCTGGTAGATGCTTCTGACACTAGCAAAAGAGTGATAAGGAAATTTCATTGTGGCTTTTATGTATTGGAACAGAGGTGATTTGTAGGCAGTGATGAGATAAAAATTGTCTTTAAAGTTTCTGTGGTTAGCACATGACATGAAAAAAGGTTTTCACCAGTCATTAAGTGAGATGTAGGTTTGGGCCTGACTTCTGTCCTTTCTTTGTAAATGTAAGGGTAGTAGAGTTCACTGGGACAATACATCAAGGGCCCGATATCTACTGTGCCTAATCCTTTACCTTGAATTTGCTGTGCTTTTTGTCAGCCAAAACTAAATCCAACCATCTATCTATATTTGGCTAAGATTTAGCACGAGTTATGTCATTACATGCTAAACGCAAGCTACTGATGGTTTAAGTAAGAGATGGCGAGCTAAAAACACACATTTTAGAGCTTCAGTGTGAGATATATGGATACGAGATGAAATCTGCAGGTCTTTCCCCAGCAGTTTTTTTTTCTGTTATTGTATTCAAGCAGATAGCTCTTTCCTAGGAAAACATGTCACTACTGTTGAAAGAAGACCCTGTGTGATGTTGTATAGGCTGTAGATGATCGGGTGCTTTTGGCAGGCATTTTGGCAAGGAAGGATGCTGGGATAGTGAATTATTTGCCGTGACAACCCAGGAGAGTTCTGCAGCCCAGTGCAGTTAGTTTGAGTAAGGAATAGCACCCAGTGGTGTAGTGTGGTATTCTCGCCTTTGTTGGATTGTAAGTTATTGTTGGTTGGTTGGTTGGTTTCTTTGGATAATTTCCAACGATATATAATGGACGGTATATAGAGTACAAATTGGCGTCTCATGACTTGAGAAGTGGAAGGATTGGTTTGTGTGTCTTTTGTTGCCCTGGTGAACACCAGACCTTAATCTAGCCAGCTTTGTCAGTGGCATGCAGCAGTTTGTGAGATCAATATCCGATTTCTGCTGAACATAGCCACACTCTTGTTGTCCTCACAGCATACACGTGACGCCATGACTGCATGTATTATGCAAGAACTCAATAAGTGACATTTAGATGATGTTTCAGGTTTTCATCAAACACCTGTATGTTGCCGGAGGAGAAGAGCAAATTTATGGTCTTATTTGTTTGTCAAGTGAGAAACTCGTGGTTGTTTTTGAGTGTTCTTGGAAACCAGCCTGTGGTTGTGCTGTGTTGAGTTGAGGAAGATGCTATTGGCTAATGTTGTCTGTGAGAGGCACAGACATGTTCCCATTGGCTCCAATGTTATTTTGTTCATAAAGTCGTCATTACGTCAATTCTTTTTTTCCCCTCACACTTCTGAGTGTTTTCATGTTTATTGCTGAAGTGTGATATACCTCGGTGCTCATGCAAGTGTGTGCAGGGAAGGCAGTGTGCCCTTTTGTTTTGACAAGTTCAAATTTATCCATAATCAGGCGCCTGTGAATTTCATTTGTAATGCGCTTCATTACTAATAAGCTTAGTTTTGTGAATTCTGAAGTTTGCGCCCTTTCTGTTTTCCCCGTCTGCATTGTTTCCTGTGGGTAGATGGGAGTATTTGTTAGGCTCGTGTGCATTTTTTCAGTCGTGTGGCATGACTGTGACCTTTTCTCTCGTATGTCAGTGGTGGCTCCTGTTGACCTTTGATCATACGGCATCACGTCTTGTTTCTGTGTGCGGGGGGGGTGGAAGACAAGTCCGATGCATGACCTTGTACAGACATTGCCATACTCCATGTTTGACAAACACAACCATTTAGACAGGTGGTAGGGGAGCATGAAAAGGTGTGTGTGTGTGTGTGTGTGTCAAGCCAAAGAAGGAGAGCAGCATCCACTGCAGGGTAAAAATAATCGTGGCATGGAGAATAAAATTACTCAATACACCTTACAACACCAGCAATGTATTCCAGTGTGGCCACCGGCTCAGAAATGCGACCATGCTGTCTTCAAGGCTGACACTTTCTCTCTTGAGTTACAAGAGGACATGGTGGGGGTAGCGGCCTCTGTTTGCACCAAACCACTTTCTCTCCATCCTCTGTTGCATGTGCAGTGTCAGAACAATTTTTTGCACGTGTCCAAATGGGTAGAGCGGCGGATGGTTACAACACCCGCCTTAGACAGCGGCAGGCCTAGAGTCACAGGAAATGTGTTCAGGAGTCATGATGGCGTTGCAGGGTCAGCGTGCTGCTTCTGTGCTAGGCTGTGTGTTGGAGGGCATCTTGATGCCTTTTCTAGTGTCAGGGCTTAATTGGGCATATTTCCTTCAAGGCCTGTTTTCCATAAATCTCTGAGCATTGACTGCTGTGCAGATGGTGTGTACGGTAAGGTGAGGTGGAGAGATTGGTGAGGAACGCAAACGGACGCACGTCACCCCGCTTTTCATCGCCCGTCGTTGGTTTCCAGTCCAGGCTAGCATCAAGTACAGATCCTCATTCTTATTTTCAAGTCCATAAACAGGACTGCTTCAAGCTACCTCCAGTCCCAAGACCTGTGTCCACTCCTAAATGGTGGAATGAGCTGCCCCTCACTTTGAGGACCTCATTGTCTCTGTCCACGTTCCATAAGCAGCTGAAGACTCAGCTCTTCAGGGCACATCTCAGCACTTGAACCTCATCAGCTCTGCTTCTTTATTGATCCAATGTTTGAATTGCTGCTTTCATATCCATTGTACTATTGCCAATTGTAACCTGTGTTATTGATATTTAACTGTTTGCCGTGTTAGTTGATTTAGACTCTTAACTGAATCTTGCACACTTCTGGCTGTAGGACAGCACTTACTGATAGCTGGATTCTCAGGTATTCTCTGACCTTGGTTTAATATGCACGTGTACTCTTACTCATTTGTAAGTCGCTTTGGACAAAAGCGTCGGCTAAATGAATAAATGTAAATTGAAGGGGGGTGGGGGGCTGCTGGATGGCTAGCTCATTGAAACTGCCCCTCCAGCCCTTTCACTCTGGGTTCTGTATGAATGCCTTAGGTTCTGACAGCTGCCTCCAGAAATAGAACAGTTAATTTAATTGAACCCAATAATGGCTTATACCCTTGGAAAGTGCTAGGGGATGCTTTTTGTATAACACTGAATTGCCATTTTTGATCCTGTTTGTGTGCTGTGATTCACAGTGGGTCACCACACTCATGTATATTTTCTTTTCCAGAAGTTGGCAGCTGGCCTATCGAGTAATGTCATGTTTATGCTTCAAAACCATTATGTACTGCGTGTCAACAGAACCTTTCTTGCAAATCGAGTAATTTTCACGTTGGCTAAATAAGGAACTCATGGTATATATTTTTATAATTACGGTACAGTATGTTCCGTGATAACTGTTTTATACCATGCTGTTTGTGTTCAGCATTTGAAACAACCGTCATCGTGCTCTTTTCAGAGTGTCATTAACGTGTAATTTGTAGCTGTCTGTCATGTTTTTCAGAAGGTAATGTGAGTACGGTGGAGACAGGCGGTGTATGTACTGGCCCCTTGATCAGACATCAGAGTATATTGCGCTGGTCCAGAGCCCCCGGCCTGACCCTGTGCCACATGTCCCACACTAGAAGCTGCCCTTTTTCAGATGGTTCACACAACTTGAGCTTTTAGTAAACAGAGGCAACCCAAAAGTAATTAAAGACATCTAGGAATATTTAGGAACTGCATATTACGATCATCAAAAACAGTTTGAATTCCAGGAGCGATCCTGGAAAACACAGATGGCTTCAGTGACTACATGGTTAAGTACCGTTCAGTTGTCCTGAGTAATACCCTTGTACCAAGGTGAGGAATAAGAAGCAAGTGAAGGATCTGGTAGTCTGCAGACTATGTATTTACAGTCTGCCCAAACATTTCTGTGAGGAGAAGTGGGTACATGCAGTGTGTGGGTCCTCTCCCAAGACCAGCACATCTGCAGCTGGGCCACATGGGCTTTTGGGAGCATTTTGGCACTCCTCCCCCTACTCCTCTGGGTAGTTAACACACTATTTTTAGTCCTTGGCAAAATATTATTGATGTATGCCCCCCACCTGCTCTTGTTTCAGGACTAGTCCCCCCCGTCCCTTGTTTCAGTTGCTATATTGACTTTTTTTTTTTTCCCTTAGATCCGTCTTTCAGTTTCTGTACAGTTGGAATTTTAAGCTGGCCTCCCTTTTCCTTTCAGAAACCAGCTCCCACTAAATGGGTGGAGGGGTGGTGCTTTAAACATCTCTGGTTCGTGGCAAGACTGAAAAATAGCTGCCCTTTCATGGTACAAAAGTCCAATTTGCTGAATAACATAAAAACAGTTAAAGGCTCTTGCTCCTTTAATGGTGGTTTTGGGAGGGTATTGTGCTACAAAGCTGAAATCCCCCCCTTCAGCCCATCTTGAATTAAAAGTAGTTCTTTAGCTGCTACAATTGCCGCTTCACCCTCTTGACCCCCAAAAGACTTTGGTTACAAAGTATCTCAGAGCATTACTTAGAATAATTGGTGTGCATTAGCATACACAGCTCCTCTGCAGTTTGCATTTTGTCCCATTAGAACAGGTGTCTTTGTTGTGCCTGTTTGCAGAAAATCCTGTCGGTTACTAGGCCCCTTTTAACTGCTCGGGTCCCCAGGCAGCCTAAGGAAACAGTCAGGGCTGGGGGCTCTGGGGAGAGCCTCATGCTAAGTGGGCTCCCAGCTCCTAGGCAGGGGTTTGGACATGACCACACAAATTCACGGCTATGTTGTCCCGTCCCTGCCATGCGTGAGCGCACACAGTTCTCTGTGTTTTGATGGCTGTTAAGGGCATTGGGATCGGAGCCTGCTTTGGTGTGTCAGTTAGACCCACCCTGGTATCAGGGTTTAAATGCGTTGCTGTCCTGAGTTTGATTTTTACCTAAGGGGGGGCCTTCATCTTTATGTTCTGAGTATTTTTTAAGGAATTATTTATTATTAGTTTTAAGGAATAACATCATGACTAGGCTCAAGTCGTTAATGGGCTGCTGGCTGCTGTTATAATTCCACTGAAATGCACGCCGTCCCTGAGACCTTTTCTCCCTGCTTTATTATGAATACTGCTTTGCCTGCAGAAGGTGACATCCTTAGGCTTTGGGTTCTGTCTGCTTCCAGCCAGGTGTTGACACACCAGATCTCAGGATGAGGCATCGCTTTGAGATGTTCTTGGCTTTTCCGCAGGAACTGGTGCGGGCTGCTGACGTTAAGCCATACACAGTTTGGAAAATGAGAATTTAACCGTTTTTATAATGTCATTTAGTGCTTGGGGATGTTACACAGATTGTGTATGCTAATTTATTTTTAGGATTGTGTCTCTGTCGGTCTGGGCATCAAGTAATCATTGTTTCTTCTTATTGTTCGTGGCCAGAGACGATCTAAATTCCCATGTAAGAAGCTTGCAGCCAAGTGGATCTGGAACAGTTGTCTGCTGTTGTACATTGTGTTTTCAGCAGAACTTCAGCTAAGTGGCAGACCTTTGATTATATTGTCTCCAGTTCTTGATATTATTTTTTTTTCTTTCCCCCTCTCCTCTTTCCTTTTGAATTTGCAGCAGCTTCATACAGACATATGGTAACCTGTAGATTGTGCTGCATTCTGTTTGCGTCATGCTGGACAGCAAAGTGCAGTGAGCTTGTGTTTTTCAGCTGAGAGCTGCAGGTTTGACTCGTTTCAGAAATGTTTGCCATTTAGTAACAGACTGTTACCATGTACACTCCCACGGTGCCTAAGGCGGCGCAATTAGCCTGACGTTAGGCCTGCAGTCATTCTACGTGGAAATCTGGAATTCGCCCAGTGGCCTGATCTTTGCAACAGGATGAAGTTTGTAGAGGAGATATGTAGAGGACTGTGTGGGTTTGCATGTGTGTTTTTTTTTTTTTTTTTTTTTTTTTTTTTTTTTTTTTAATTTAATAATATAAAAACAAAAAAAAATTTTAAAATTTAAATTTGGCTTTTAGTAATTTTTTTA
>JABJVR010008016.1:0-10990 GCA_025773905.1 Chitala chitala | reverse complement strand
ATGCCTGTGTTGAGAGATGTATGATTAAGTGCCCCCTTTGTTTATCCCCAGATTTTGGTTTGTGCTTGTATTCTTAGTGTTTGTCTTTTCCCTTTTGTTATGAAAACCTCCCTTTTTGCACAGTGGACCTTGCCTCTTTTAACCTTTACCTAAACGTTACAGAACTCAGCAGGCAGGTTGTTCCAAACATCTTGGAGAACTTAACCCCAGATCTTCTGTGGATGTAGGCTGCCTCAAATCCTTCTGTCTCTTCATGTAATTCCTGCCAGACTCGATGATGTTGAGATTAGGGCTCTGTGGGGGCCAGAGCATCACTTCCAGGACTCCTTGTTCTTCTCTATGCTGAAGATAGCCAATGTTATTAAGAACTAACTGTTTGGGATCGTTGTCCTGCTGCAGAATAAATTTGGGGCCAATCAGGCGCCCCCCTGAATATCTGCTTGTATTTCTCAGCATTGAGGACATCATTAATCCATTAATCCTGACCAAATCTCCAACTCCATTTGCAGATATGTAACCCCACCAGGAACCTCCACCATGCTTCACGGTTGCCTGCAGACACTCATTATTGTACCACTGTCCAGCCCTTCAGTGAACAAACTGCCTCCTGCTGTAGCCAAATATTTCAGATTTTGACTCATCATGAGAACCTGCTGCCATTTTTCTGCACCTCAATTCCTGTTTTCATGCATAGTTGAGTCGCTTAGCCTTGTTTTCACATCAGAGGTATGGCTTTTTGGCTGCAATTCTTCCATGAAGATCACTTCTGACCAGACTTCTCAGTAGACGGGTGTACCTGGGTCCCTCTGGTTTTCACCAGTTGCTTGCTGATGACACTGATGGATATCATCTGATGTCAAAGGGAAGGTAGCATGATGTGCCTTTCACCTGTGCCTGTCTTTCTGTGCTTCTTCAGAAGAGCTTGACCCGCACATCTTGAAAAAAATGGTAGTCACACCAAATATTGATTTGATTTAGATTTTTCTTCTGTTTGCTCACTTTGCATTTTGTAAATTGATAAAAATAAACAAGTAAAATATATATTTTTGAAAACATTCTTACATTACAGCATTTTTTCACACCTGCCCCAAAATTTTGCACGGCGCTGTAGATCTCGATTTTTCTCATTCAGCTTCCAGCCACACAATACAAATGCTCATTCACCAATCAAATGCCACATACACACATTCAAAGGCACACTGAATCCACCCATCCAGTCATTTTCTTTACCGTTTATCCTGTGTAGGGTCATGGGGGAGCCTAAAGCCTATCCCAGGGAACTTGTGGCCCAGGGCGGGAGACACCCTCGATGGGGTGCCAACCCATGGCAGGGCACAATTGCACATGCACACATACACCCCCAGTCATATACTATGGGCAATTTGAGAACACCAAACAGCTTACAACGCATGTGTTTGGACTCAGGAACAAAACATGGAAGTGTACCTGGAGGAAACATGAACCATGAGGAGAACATGTAACTCCACACACAGAGCTTGTGTTTGGTTCCCTCAGACTGAACATCTGGTGTTTGACTCTTCAGCCTCTGGTTATGAGTTTGGTCTTTTGAACTATTGGCAGCCTGATCTACCTCACTGAAAGAATCTCTGCTTTTGGATGCGCTACTTGAGTTCTGTGATCAATACCGATGGTTACACAGTATGCCATTCAACTGCTATCTGGAAGGTATGATCGAACCAAAACTGAGTATCTTATCTGCAACAATATGTTTGCGCATGTTATTGATTTCATAACTGACCCTTTGTGATGTTTTATTTAGAACTTTTTCCATTAGTGTTCGTAACAGTCAAGTAAAAATCAAATATTTACCACGGTTTAAATTAGAACAGATGGCAGTAGGAATAGAATCCATCAGCATATAGAGCAGCACCCGTGGTGTCAGTTAAGGTAACCTAGATTAAAATAGAAAGAAATAAATATATAAAATACATTTTCATTATTTTTCACATACAAAAATAGGCCTAATTCTCCTCTCTGTATCAACACTTCTTCCTACACAAGTGTGATGTAACTGAGTGAACATCAGTTACCTTGACAACAGGATGTTGTATAGGACAGTAGTTGTACCTATTTTAATTATGCACACAACTAAAGAATGCATGAACCATAGTCAAACAAACAAAAGCATATTTAATTTGTTTGAAATGTGACATTCTGATAAAACTTCCTGTGTCGCCATGGGATTTAAATTTTTGATCACACGATCTGAAAAAAAAACAACCAGAAGCATTTCTGTGTCACAGACTGAAGAGAGCTCAAATGCACCATTTTGTATTTTAGTGTCAGATTGGGAACAGTGAAAGGAATGAAAACTTTAAATTATTTTGAATTTCTCCATTTTTTTTTTCCTGATGTCCTGGGAAACCTTAGTGTAATGCCCAACTCTGGTATCTCCAACGCCACGTCTGTGGGTCTGACTAGGCAATGTCTTTATGCAGAATTAGAATGCTCCCCCCATGCCTGCGTGGATTTTAGGTGCTCCACCTCCCCAATCAAAGAATTGAAGCGGAAGTGTAAATTATGTGTGTGAGTACGCTCCTGTGCTGGGCTAATACCTAACACAAGGGTTACACTCTGAGTTAACCTCCTGAATAGAATGACTGGATGATTGATTACATGAACAAATGCATGATTGCATGCATAAATTAAATGTTTTAAGTTGGTCGTATACATAAAACAAGCACCTGACATTAAAATGACCTTTCCATAAACTTCAAAACAGCCCCAAGTGTCAGTAACTGAATTCTTTAGCAAGTTCTTTAGCCAGTGCCTTCTTTGAAAATGTCTGATTGCTTTTGTGCTCCAGATTACAGAGGTAGTACAATTATGCCTGAATAACTCTCCTAAAATACAAAGCCTTTCTCCCAGGTGAGGCGTATTGAAATCTAGCACGTATTTAAAATGAATAAAACCACAGGACCTAATAGCACCATTCAGAAAATCACCAAAAGTCCAAACTGACACCGCAGGGCTCATGGTATGTAATTTAGTGGTAGCTGAAAAGTGTTTAAATGAGAGAAAGCTTACAAAGACTACATTGATGGCTGTCACAAAGGCACACTCCCCTGCCACTTTACTTTCCTTAAGGACTTATAACAACTGTTTCTTTGTGTACACAGAAAGAAAGAACTTTCTAGGCTTTTTCCAGCTGCTTCTCTCTTGATTATGTCAGACATTGTTGCACTCTAAACCCTTTTGTCATTCTTTCTACTCCATTAGCATGTGTAAAACATGTTGATATGCACGGCTGTACATTTGTGTACCAATTGCACAAAGGCAATTTTTACAGGTTTAATTGAAAGAGTTTGATTAGAATTCTGTGCTCCTCTTTAGTCTGATGGTGAAAGCACATCCGTCCTACTGCATCTACTTTGGAGGTAAGGCACTCAGAGAAAATTAGTTAGACTTAAATCATGCAATAAAAATTTCTTTGTCTTATTCCTTTGGTCATTTAAGCTGAGTGCCTTCTCTTTGGTGAATATTGATTGACACTAATGTTATATTTTTTATTTCATTTTTCCTTGCAAAAGCCACAATGCAGTAGTATCACTGTAAGAGAGAGGATTCAAATGTAAACTGCAATACGTTGAGCTAAAAATTTGACAAACTCCAAAATCAAGAAAATTGACAGTTGGCAAACAGGAACAATTTCAAACTCAGGATGACAGAATCTCAAATCCAAAACTCACAGGCAAAAAGCAACAAGGTGGAACCATGGCCAAAAAAAAAATCATCCTTTGAAAATTTAAAGTCAAATACAAAGCACAAAAATCCAAGAAGCTGCAAAAGTAAAACAATCATTATAAGCCAAAATACTGTTCAGTGTTGATACAGTAAAATGTAATTTAAACAGAGTGTTTATTCATGGAGTTGTACAGCTCTAACCACTGATCTGGTGAGGATGAGAAAGTGCACCCAAGGTGACACTGCAGATGGTGATGGTGGATGTAGTGTTCGAGTGTGTGAGTGGGATGTCAGGATGTGTTTGGGCTTTTCATGCTGACATGAGTGTGATGCTGTAACACTTTTCAGACACCACACTCACTCTCAGCCACTAATGTGCATTCCCGAAGCTCTGTGGGTCATGTGGGCAATGCAACTTGTCACGACATCTGCACACTCACTTTCTGTACTTTTTATGCAAGACATTTTTACCTGTATTCTTAAGTATTTACGACATATTACTATATTCATTTTTCCCTCCTCCGCCAAAAAAGAAAATCAGAAAGATAGGTTGAGTAATTTTTATAACTGATGTGTGTTATTTTATTAGCCACTGTAAGTGGTAGACCACATACAAGGTGTAACCGAATGCCAGATCATTGCCCGTAAGACTGGTTAATGGACATCACCACACACGGCTGTATAAATTCATTTTATTTATTGGTATGTTCTTCAGTTAAAATGATGTAATATCAGAGTATTAGTTATTCATTTCAGGCTGACTAATTGAAGTGCCAGCTGATGTTGATAAAGGTGAAGTTTGTTAAACATTTAATGAATGTTTGACTTAAGTACTTCTGTGTTTGAGCAGGAAAAATGTTGGGATACCTGTCAAAGGACCCGAGCTCAGGAGACTACTGGGTAAAGTAGTTTAGTTCTTGACCATCTGCTAATGGGTGGTTTCAAAGATAAAGGACAGGGGGGAATTATAGTATGGAAATATTTATGTGAATATGTTTATTTATTTTGATTATGTATCTATAATGATTGATCATTGTACTTGTTTTACATTCTACTTTATTTTCACAAACTCTGAGTATTTTAACCAGCTTAGTATTAATTTTGTAATAAATGAATGTAAGGTCTTTACAAAATGGTTTCTACCAGCAACTATGTAAAGAAGTCAGGTAAGGCTTCTCGAGAAAGATACGTCCTTTTTTTGCTGAACAAGCTTGATTGTAGGTGTTTCTGTGAGTGAAGTTCAGTGCCTGGGATTGAATTATTTGGGTTAGAAACACCTAATACACACCCCATTATGTCACTATGTCAGGCTGATAACAGATGTCATGCATCGCTCTGTCTGTTCAGTCAGCATACAGTATAGGTTAACACAGGAGTGCACAGAGTGTGTCAACAAATGCACCATAAAAAATGTATATATAATAATAAAAATAAATAACACAATCTCAGCTCAAATAAAGAGCACCATTTATTATCACCTGTGTAAGTAGCAGAAAGAAAAGGCAGCCATGTCAGCACATTGCTGTACAGTGGTGTAAAAGTTTTGAGGATTTTTCCATCCAATACTGTTAACTTTTAATATTGTTGCTACAGGCGAGGTGGAGAGGAAGGTACACTCAGGGGAAGGAAGGTACAGACAAGGTGGAGAGGAAGGTACACTCAGGGGAAGGAAGGTACACTTTTGGGGAAAGGGTACACACAATGATTTAGGATGGATATCTCAACAGAAAGAAGCAGTGGGCTGCCAGTAATTATAACAAGGTACTCCTTTAATATGCAGTTTAATTTGGCCTGTGTCAGAACTCCATAAGCACATATTTAAATTGTCTGTTTCTTTATATAAACAACCATGCTGTTTGTAGCCATGGAGGTGTTTCCCTCTACCTTTTCATAGTGTTCCTATACTGTATATCAATAAGCTATCTTCTTAATGCACTTTCAAAAGAGCATTAGAAAAATTCTTATTTCTAGGTAGCATGTACGATTACTGTTGTCACTAAAATATTGTCTTGACACATTTATTTACTGGTGAATCCCACGGATTATGCCAGGTCATGTGTTTATGAGAAAAGAACTGTTAAGCTTATATGAACCACATCAAAATTCAAACAAGAGCGGATTTTCATAACCCCCTATGTGGACAAGTGTACCCAAAATGAAATGTGTAATTTTGCAGTTTTTCTAAACACCTTCTGTATTTAGCATCATGCAGAGAGCCTTTGTCACCTTTCAGACTTCCACGCTATCTGTGCACATGGGTTCATTGTGTCCTCAGGGAACCTGAAACTTCATTGACTTTCAGTTCCACAGTTTTGGGTGCAGCGTGCAGCATGGTGTGCCTTTATAATGCTCCTCCATGCTGTGCTACATTAATAACCAGGACATGGTGGCGGAGCTCCAACACCAGGAAGAGAGCCGCTCATGTCGGGCATCTCAAAGGCCCCCTCTCAGCGCTCTGTGTCCAGTTCTCGTCATGCTCTGCTGGGAATCCGTATTTCTCATCTGGCTTTACGCATTGCAGACCACTGGAGATTGCCCTCTGTCGTCAAGCCTTCCTGGTTGTAATAAGATTTAAGGAACATCAAAGTGTCTTTCCTTAGAGGGGTGAAAGAAATCAGGTTTTAAATGCAAATCCGTGATGTAAAAGAATTATCTGCCCCCCAAAAAAACGAATATGATAAACATGTTTGTGAGGAAAGAAAATACTTACCACTCACTTCAATAAACCTTTTAAAAGCCCTTGGTCTTCATGGCACTGCTTTCAAGCACCTGGTAACAACTGTGTCAAGAAAAGACATCAAAGCATTGGAGTTTGGATGAAGCAAACGAACATTTGATGCGTATACGTGCTGTACTGATGTCGCATACATCTCGTCTGTCTAGAGAACGTTATAGTTGCAAATGGGTGTTATCCATGTCTGACAAACACATGAAATAATCGTCATGATGAAATTTATTTGGAACTAACCTGGAGAATGCAGATTCAGACTCATCCTTTAGTGAGGTCATCTGGGACAAACAGTGCAGATGTTACTAACAGAAAAAAATAGCCAAAAAAAACTATCGAATTCAGATATGATTTTTGTTACTTTGGTTTAATAGAAAATTACCACCACACACATCACTTTTTGAACACCATTAAACTGGACCAGGAGGGAGGATGAGTTGATGAATCTACTCTAAACCAATGGTCAGCTCTGTAACCGAGACTCATGATGGCCGTTTTGGCGTTTGCGTCTATCATCAAAGCTATTCACTTAATGCAGCTATCATCTAGACAGGACACCTGACAGCACATGTTAAGACATTTTCTTCTGCATCTTTTCTCTGAAAGTAAATGCTTCAGATTTACGAGCTGGACCTCCTTCAGACATTCTTCAGATCATTGAAGGACTCACCGGACTTCAGTCCAGTAATCTGTTAACGCTTCAAGCTAAATTAAATATTTACTGTGAAGGTTTACTTTAAACATTTTAAAGAATCTTTTAGTGATAGTACCCTAAGCCTGTCCACATCAAGAATCATATAACTACTGTCTCCAAATATTAAGCAATGTGACCTGTGACAAGAATACAGGATGTTCAACATCAAATGACTTGTGAGTCATAGTCATAGTAATGAAAGGTAAATATAAACATCTACTCTTATGTCTGCATTCTGATAGGATGGACTTAAAAAGTATATCTGTGTTCTTTTTCTCTCAAATTAATCCAAACCAAAAAAGTACCTCAGTCCAAGAACTCAAAGTACCTTTCTTCCCGCCTTGTGTGTGCCTTCCTTAAATTAATGTAAACCTAATTTTATTTCAGGCACCTTTTCAACCTGTAGAGCGAGATAATGTACTCACATGTTAGTTAGAGCACTGAAACTACTCTCTCAGATGTATTTATACAACGTGAGCTCAATGTAACATCTGACTACCTCTGCTCTTACACCATGGTGACACCATGGCTCCTCCTTGGACGGCACTTCATATTCTCACTCAGGTGTGTTTCACACAACAGCCAAAGTGAGTACACACGCCTAGCTCTGCTGAATGGCACAGCTTTCCATATCTGTATTTCACTGATTAATGAATGAATGAATGAATGAATGAATGAATGACCTCTCATGTTTCATTGATCCCCTGACATCTGTTGCCTTCCTGGGCTGCTCTAAATCATACCCACAGCTGAGTTGTGAGGCCTCCAAAGTCATGTGCAGGTGAGCACAGTGAAATGATTTCTGCAGAGCATTCCACTGTATGCCCTCACGGAACAGCGCTAAACACACAAGCCAAACTATCCTCACTAGTCTCTTGATGCGTACAAACTTAGTTCTGCTTTTTCATGCCAAACTGTTTGAATAAGGACTGAACAACATTTGTCCATTTCATCACAGAGAATGCCTTTTTGCACATGCTTGTGCCTGAGCAGAGGCAGTCTTGGTAAGTTTGCACTGTGTCCAGACAGAGATGAGCAAGATCCTGTTAATGTACAAGCAGCTTACTCTGAAAAAGACTGATGCATAGACATCTCACAATTCACACGTAATCATAAATGCACCAAGATTTATGAAGCAACAGCAATGCAAGGACTATTACTTTTAAACATAAAAACATGAAACAGTTCCACAAAACTATTATATATATCCTGCAAATAATGTTTATACAGTGATCAAGGAACACAAAACATGTACAGGTAACAACATAATAAACAATCAAGCAAATATTAAACTGTTTTCATATTTCAGCAATCAAGAAAAAACTATTGCATTTTATATCCACTCTGATGGGATAGCTATTTAAACGTAAATAAGCAGCACAGTTTATTTTATTGCTATTTAAAAGGGCAAATAATCATAAACAGTAACCAAACTACAGAAAATGACAAATAAACAGTAGTTCAGTGAAAGCTGAATATGGGAAATTGTAGCATTTCAAGACTCTCAAGCTTGCCTTGGACTGCAAGGAGGTCAAACCAGTCAGTCCTAATGGAAATCAGCCCTGAGTGTTTACTGGAAGAACAGATACTAAAGTTGAAGCTAAAACACTTTGGCCACCTGATGCAAAGAGAGGACTCACTGGAAATGACCCTGATGCTGGGAAAGATTGAAGGAAAAAGGTGAAGGGGACGGCAGAGGATGAGATGGTTGGATTGCATCATTGACGTAGCGGGCATGAGTTTGAGTAAACTCCAGCAGACAGCAGAGGGCAGGAAGGCCTAAGCGTGCTGTGGTCCATGGGGTCATGAAGAGTTGCACATGACCGAACAACAAAAAGCATCTCACATGGCGAAATTCTTGGAGTACTGTGGTGTCAGAGCATTAAATAATGTATTAATAAAGAAGAGCTTGAGAAAGGAGCTCCTGTCCTGCTTTTATTGGCACTTTGTATTGTCTTTCAGCACTTTGTCCTTGGTGTTGTCAGTGTGTGTCAGCCTGTTGGAATCACATGAATACATTGTTGTGTGGTCTGCTGTCAGGGCCTCCGCTGTCATGCCATCTACAGCACTCATGTTACACATCCCCTCTCACCTCCAGCAAGGTCACACCAAGCACAATTCAGCTCACGTGCCTTATTTAATTACCTCTGTGTGCTCACAACCCAGCAGAACTGGCCGCCAAGGCACTCATTGAGCTGTATTAAATGAGGAGAACTTTTTAATTTTTTTTTGTCTCATTCCTGTAGATATGGTTTGTTATATCCTTCTTTTCACAAGCATATAGTTACATTGGCTGATTTAAAGATAACTCTTGTAGCTTTCATCTACACTAGTGCATTTCTATATTTGAAGATAAGAGGTAATGATGTGCAACAGAAAGCGAAGTTGGCAACCTTGTCTTTTCAGCTCATTGTTATATGGTCCTAGTATATGGACAGATTATTACCTCGTTATTACCTCGGTTTGAAAATTTCTTGATTTCCTGAGTTCAAACACCACAGAGTCTTTAAATTTGAATATATGTAGTTTTCCATATGGAAATTTCAAAGGTAAAATTTACAATGATGAATAACACTGCAAATTGCCAAGTTTGTGTTTGGACCTTATTTGCTTTCAAATTGCTTTGATAATCAGAGCTTAAAGTATTCCATTAAATAATGCATTTACATACATAAAAAACACAAACTGGTGTAGTGGCATGAAGGTTTAACAGGATTCTGCACTATGAAAAAACAATGCAGTGCCATATTAAGAAATACATCACAATGGCAAAGATATGAATGTCCAGCAGGAATATATAGAGTAAGACCTCGTATTACTGTAGGCTCCAATGCGACCCGTCAAAATTGAAGCATATCATCAAAGAGCTGATTTTCATTCCCTGCCATGTGTACAAGCATACATGAAATTAAAATTAGCAGTTTGTCTTCACACCTTCTGTATTTAGCATCATGCTGAGAGCCTTCGTCACCTTTAAGACTTCCACTCTATCTGTGCACATGGGTTCATAGTGTCCCCAGGGAACCTGGAACTTCATTGACTTTCAGTTACACATTTTTGGGTGCAGCGTGCTGCATGGTGTGCCTTTATAATGCTCCTCCATGTCCCACTACATTACAAGCCAGCAAATGGTGTAACAGAAGTGTCAAAGTGCAGCTGAGAGCATACCTCACACTCGCTATCTGATTTCCAGTCACTGCTTAACTTGTTCCTTCTCCCTTAAAAAAAATTAGTTCAGTCAGAGCTCTGGGGACTTCATTAGCTATGGTGTCTATAGGCAAGGAGACAGGAGCACCTGGTTCTCCATGGTAACATATCCTCCCGAAATTTAAAAAATTCGCTAATTTACTGAAAGTAGTATTAATAGTTATAATAATAATAATAATAATAATAATAATAATAATAATAATATGACAAATCTTTCACCTTCTACACAAAAACAATGAAAATGCTATTTTTATTCAAAGAAGGAAATAGTACAATTTTGTTTCACAGTGCATTTTATGTAGATAATTTGTTACTAAAATTGAAAGTGGAGGTAGCTATGGAGCAGAGCATATGACTAAGATGTACCTTATCCAAGTGTCAAAACGAACTGCATAAATATTAATATAACATTTTTAATTTTCCACTTCAGGTGCTCACCCTGACCTGGTTTACTCTGTCAGTAAAGTATGAGGATATGTTACACAAGTCTGACAAACAGCCTGATTAAATACATTTAAATTGTTGTGACTAAACTGTTTTGGTTGATGTGTGTGTGTGTGTGTGTGTGTGTGTGTGTGTGTGTGTGTGTGTGTGTGTGTAGAGAATATAAAAGTTGCACACTAAATCTTAGTCGGACCGAGTTTAGATTTTATCTG
>JABJVR010008015.1:0-10991 GCA_025773905.1 Chitala chitala | reverse complement strand
CTGGGGCTCAATTCCCACCTTGGGTCTGCGTGCGTGGAGTTTGCATGTTCTCCCTGTGCTTGGTGGGTTTTCTCCGGATGCTCCGGTTTCCTCCCACAATCCAAAGACATATAGGTTAGGTTGATTGGTGTGTCCAAATTGCCCGTTGTGTGTGTGCGCATGTGCGCGCGCCCTGTGGTGGGTTGGTGCCCCACCCTGGGTGTCCCCTGCCCTGCGCCCCATGGGCTCCAGGCTTCCCCGTGACCCTCACCAGGAATAAGCAGTTAAGATGATGGATGGATGGATGGATGTATTTTATTATAGGTATGCTCCCCAGTAGTGGCAGCACGGTGGTGTGGTGGTTAGCACCGTCGCCTTGCACCTCCAGGCCTGGGGCTCGATTCCTGCCTTGGGTCTGTGTGTATGGAGTTTGCATTTTCTCCCTGTGCATAGTGGGTTTGCTCCAGGTTCTCCGGTTTCCTCCCACAATCCAAAGACATGCAGGTTAGGTTCATTGGTGTGTTCAAATTGCCTATAGTGTGTGTGTGTGTGTGCGTGCGTGCGCCTGCCCTGTGGTGGGCTGGCACCCTGCCCTGGGTGTCCCCTGCCCTGCGCCCTATGTGACGTGGGATGGGCTCCAGGCTTCCCCATGACCCTTAACAGGATGAAATGGTATAGAAGATGACTGAATGGTCCTCACTGGCTAGATTTCTGCAACGGTCTCTATTAAATACAGCCTCCTAATAATCCCCTTGTGTAACTTGGCTGTATCACTCTCTCCTCCCCACCTATAGCTGGTGTGTGGTGAGGCTTCTGGAGCACTACAGGTGCCATTGGATTCATCCAGGTGGATGCTGTACATTAAGGGTGGTGGAGGAGAATTCCTATAATTATAAGGAATTTGATCAAGGACTTTGGGTTTCTTGAAAGGTGCTATACAAGTGTAAAGCTTACACATATGTGTGTGTGTGGTGTATATATATATATATATATATATAAAACCTAATGCAAGTCAATCCAACAGCCATTTCAAGATAATTTGCTTATTGCTACTTTTCACAAGATAACATGATATGTATTCCATAGGTAATTTTTCATAGATATTGATCACAGTCTTAAATAAACAATTATTAGAATTATATTTTACAATGTGGTAACAGAACTGACGTTTCTGGCTGCCCCCCCCCCCACTTCATCAAAGTTCTTAATTTTTGAAATATACATTTAATAATGTTTTTTTCTATAGGAGAGTAACAGTTTTGATGTATTTACATGTTAAATTTTGAAAATAATGTCCATATTGTATCAAGTAAATATCCCACTGAATTAGAATGATTATAGCGAGGAACAGGCCAAATGTCTCACTCATTTTTATATAATACTGATTTAAATTATTTAAAATAGTATTTGTTTGGCCTAATGTGGGCGATAGAAGACACAGTAATAGCACATTTTAAATCGAGAGTTTATTTGTTATAAAAATAACTGTCGCTTATTGTTTCTTTCTAATTTTGTAGAATCACCCTAGGATTAAAGAGTAGTATTTTGACACCTCAGCGTTTGATGAACGGAATTTGGTTGTGGTTGTAGCGCCCTCTGTTGTCGAGTGTTGAAAAACAAGTGCTAGCGACCCCGACCTCTGTGCAACGTCATTAGTTGTTTTGGTTTATTTCCTTATCACGTGACTCAGGCTTACACTGACTCGCGTCTCCAGCTGCTTATTGCGAAAAGAGGCCACCGTGAGTGAGACTGCGTTTGATCTATAGGGTGGCTGATCACTACTGAAGACATGACCGATGAAGGGGGAGGACACAGAGGCCCCCTTTTCGATCGGAATGGGGTTCCGACCACTACCGCCACCTCAGTTGATGTGGATACGGCTATAGTGCTGCTTGGAGCAGGAGTCACAGCAGTTACACACCCATTGCTCTATGTCAAGCTGCTTATCCAGGTACCGTGAATAAAACGTGCATTATCTGCTTGAACATGGGTGTGGCGGAGAATGTTTGCTCATGTACTTACAATCGCTTTTGGAGGCAAAAATTAGCCTATGCGAAAATGAAGCTGGTGTTATTTATGAACGCTGCAGTAGCGTCGCATTTTGTGCTCAGTGACAGCTCATATCGCTGCACAGCATCGTCGGAATATGAAATGTTGCAGCGGATAAGACGGATCATTTGGCATCCAGTTTACACACGAATGTTTATGCGTTTACACCAATGTGTCCCTCGTTTTCTGTTTTTAAAACATAAAATTGTGCTTTTTAAATTAAAAATAAACACACAAACTTCAGTATTTATTTGCGTTTTGGAATGCAGTAATCGTTTACGCCTTTAATCCTGTGAAAGTTGTGCGTTTCGTAAAAATAGAAAGGTGGATAGTATAGGTTCCGTGAATCCACATATTGTAAATTTCATTATACAACATGTTAATTATACATTAGACAGAGAGTAAAACCATCGTAAAGTCCTCCACTATAAAGAAGGTTTTTAATCTAGGGGTCATGACCACCCACTATAGAGATAATAGGAGTGGTGAGGTATTGATTTCATTTTGTATCTGTAGCACATGTCCTACTCAGTCTTGAATAGGTAGAGATACTCCGATCAGATTTCTTTTTACCGATGCTGATAAACGATTTTGTTGTGCGGACTCGCAATTTCAATACCTATGCCGATTGTTAAAGGGGCACGCCATCAAAAAGCAGTAATGCGGCTAATAGTGAAACCCAGTTTAGAGTTAAAGCACTTGGTGCCCTTAAAGTCCCCAGTGCCGTTCATTTATTGTTGGCCATATTACTGGCTTTTTACTACTGGCCACCAAATTTTGGCAGTGTTACTGAAATATTTGTTTTTAAATTAAAACACGTACCATACAAGTTAATAGCAGTGTTATGATGCTTGCATTGAGAATGGATATCAAGACTGATAAATATTTTCAATACAAAAGAGACAGTAACCACTATCAACAAAATTTGTCAGTATTTTTTTTAATGAACTGAAGTCAATGTAGTGGCTTCTGTTCATTATATATAAATAATGAAAACAAATACATACTTTACAAAAAATAAAATAAAAAATTATATTGACTGGGTTACTCGGACTCCAAACATTTCTCTGCCTTTCCCAAGTAATGTTATAACTGTTTTGTTTTGTTTAAAAGAGAGATACGTTTCCACATATGATGAAAATTTCAAATTTAGTTTAGATGGCAAAAAGCACAATGACATTCCACTTTCATTAATGAAGACTAATGGGAAAAAAGCTATTTTTCTTGTGACAAAATAATGGTTAGAACAAAATGAACGTGCGCATTTTGTATCAGTGATGCATTGGTCTGAACTTGTGTTCCATTTCAAAACATTGCTTATTAGTAGGGAAAACATAGCTTTCTCTGCATTACATTGTCCCAATGTGCAAACGATTTAAATGCAGACTGTTGTAAGATGTAGTGCCTACGTAAGTATGAGTGCTGGCTGGGAAGTCATCAACACAATATTTTGCGTCACCCGAAAAATTGGTTTTACACATCAGTCAAATTAAAGGCAGACTGTTGAGTAATTAAGATGGGAAATCAGTGGATTTAAATCTGCTGCCAATCGATTGTAGCATCTCTAATCTTAACAAAGTGCATTTTTAAATGGGTGAGAAAGGAAGAATGAGAACTAACTGAAAGCAGAGTAGTGCATAGTGGAAAACTTCAAAGTAAGGGAAAACAGAAAATTTAAAAATATAACAGAGATCTCCGAACAGGAAAGTAAAACAAAGAAAATGAGGGGGAAATTAGAAAAAGTACATACACTACAGATGTGCATAGAGTGATGGGGAGACGTGCAGCAGAAATATGGTGTGTTGATGAAGATTCTCAGTCATTCAGGTGGCAGACATGGTGTTTTGTGTTAAGTGACAGCTAAAGAAGGCCTCATGTCTTCCAAACTGCTACAGCACTTATAGGCTAGATACTCTCAACAAGAGGTCAACAGTTTGACCTTTAGTGTAAAGATATATATGTGCATTTGTGCATGCAATAGTCAACATTAATTTTTTGTGCACTTGCAAGTATCTGCTGTATTGTGCCTAATTTTGTGTGTGTGTGTGTGTGTGTGTGTGTGTGTGTGTGTGTGTGTGCTGGAGTGTTGCGACACGCTTTAGCACCCTGAACTGCTTCAGTCCAGTGTAAAACATTATCACTTGACAAGTAGTTGACCAAACCTGTGTAAAAAGAATTGTTTTGCTATGTCTGTTGTCAGACATTTGAAATATTGATAGAAACAATATCTTAAGAAAATGGGGCAGTATGTGCCAGTTGTACAAAAGTATCTAAGAAGTCTGTAGTGGTTTTACAATATTTATGAGATTAACTTTTTAAAATGTATCTCATTTGTATTGAGCATGTGCATTATGAAAGAAATTTCTATTAATAATAGATTTAATTGAAGTAAACTGTTTAGTCATCTTGAATGATGTCACACCTTGTACTAGTATATATAAAGCATTGCAACTTGGTCTGATAGTTGAAGCTCATTAATATCATAGTTGTCAAGCCCAAGTGTCTGTCAAGTTATTGTCTTCCAGCTGCTGTGTACACAGAGAGTGCAGATATGTTAGTGAGGCAGTAGGACAAGATTTGTCTGAAGCTGATAGGTCACTGAGATAGTGGGGCAGGATTCCTCTTGAGCAGATAGGTCAAATCAAGAAACCAGGAATGATTACAGGAATCCCCTGATTTATGTTAATTTGTTTTTGAAAACTCTGTGTAGTGTCCCATTAGAGGTCCATCTAAAGCTATATGTGTCTGGAATGCTGAATTCTGATTGACTTAAAAGACTGACCAGCAAGCAACGTTATTGTATCATTTCCTTATTTACTCATACCAGAACGTTACAGCAGTCTGTGAAAAATATTGTGCTTCAGTCAGAGAAGTAAATGGGGCATGAATGCAGACCTTACTGGAGTGTTTAAAGTGATCATCCTGGTCTCCTGAAGCACTTTAAACATTGCCGATCTTTCCTTTTCTTCCAGGTAGGACACGAGCCTCTTCCACCCACTCTGGGGACCACATTGTTCGGTAGAAAAGTCCTATACCTTCCTGGGTTCTTCTCTTATGGTTAGTGAACCTGTTTTGTCTTGCATTGTAGTGCAAGCATTGTTTTTCTCATCAGATTGTCTGTTGTGCCACTTTTATCTGTTCAGTGCTTCAGTAAGGTTGTCACTGGCAGTATGAGTGGGACGTTGTGTTACTGACCCAAGTGTAGCATCATGGACGTGGCCTTCACCCAAGGGGTCTTGTCAGCCTATACTGATGTACTGCTAGACCTGGCACACAAACAAATTTCATATTGCTGTTCCAAGTTAGTTAGTCCTCAGCTGGACTCTGTCCTGTGTAATGTTTGCATGCCCATGGGTTTTGGACAGCCAACTGAACTTGGAGGCACAGAGATTTTTTTTTTTTGCCCACACTGTGCAGTTTGTGGTTCTTCTCCTCTGTTATCATGTGGATTGTTTTAAATTTAACTTTACCTGCATATTGTTTTGTGTATAAAATTCTATTATATATTTTTTTTACCATTTGTAACAGACTAATTAAATACTGGATAAAATGTATTTTTTATATTTTTATGAAAGTTGTGTGGAGCACATTATTTGTAAAATATTTTTCAGTAACTTAGGATCCCAGATACTATGAAAAGTATTGTTTGAATTTTGTAAGGTAGTGATGATGCCAGAAACAGGTTTACTCTGAGGGGGAATTTTAATCCAGATATCAAGAAGGAGAGTTTGCCTATGCGTTCACTGGTAGTATTGTGTCTCTGTACTCAGAGGTCATGGGCCTTTATACCACTGTGTGTATTCTTCAGCTCGGCACATTGTGAGGGTGGATGGAAAGCGGGGGCTTTTTCGTGGACTGCCCCCCCGACTCATGTCCAGTGCCCTCTCCACCATGGTACGCAGCAAGGTCAAGCAGGTGAGCTGACAGAGTGGCACAAGGGACAGTCAGGAAAAGCCTTTCCTTGACCTGCATCTTATATAATGAAATATAATAAGGGGTGGGTATCCATTCAAGTGCACCCGCATGTCTAGTCATGTCTTTTATCTGGCAACTGTAGTGTGACTAACTTGCTTGTTTGAAGGATGCCCAAACTAGCCATTTTAAATTTTAGTTTGTAGATTCTAGCATTTCCAAAAATTACAATAAAACGTGAACAACAGCATCCATACAGTTGATCACAATGCATAATTTTAATGCATATTCCAACAAATACACTGATCTTCTTTAACAGGTAAACGTACATTGCTTAGTGCTTAGGCAGTGACTTTACAGTCAGTGGAAAGCAGTACGTAAAGAAACTGTAAGACTTAACATACTTGTGTTGCCTATTACCAACCAAAAAATGTGTACAATTTCCTGTACTTAGTCCAAAATTCCTTTTTAGTAGTCTAGTTAGCTGGCTTCTTAATGCACAAAACCATCTGAATAGAGGCTTAATTTTAATTTTGAAAGTGGCTAGCTCATGTCTCCTTGGTGATCACCTCTGTCTGTGTATTCCTTCTGTTGCCTTAGGCAGTCCCCAAAGAGAGTATGGAACACGTGTCCAACCGGGATGACCTGAAGACATCACTTAGGAAGGTGGTCAAAGAGGTGAGAGTTTGACATCGCAGATAACTGTGTCTCACTCGTCCATGCGGCAGGTTCTTCTAATATCATCCTGCTCTCCTTCTGTTAGACGTCTCACGAGATGCTGGTCCAATGCTTATCACGGATTGCCACGCATCCTTTCCATGGTAGGGTCCCATGGCCTCAGTCCCGCGCAGTCAGTCCTGTAGTGTCAGCACCATAACACTGTTTCTCTGCTCTTCTCCCAGTCATCTCAGTCCGCTGCATGGCCCAGTTTGTGGGCAGGGAGGAGAAGTATAGGTAAGGGAATATTTACCTGCGGCTGCACAGATTCCCACCTGTGTGGCTGTAAAGCTCTGGTATATCCAGCACCGTGGGCCCATTTGATTGTGCTCTCCTGCTTTCCAGAGGCCTGCTCAGCTGCGTTGTGAAGATCTTCCAAGATGAGGGCGTGTCTGGTTTCTTTGTGTACGTGAGCCTAAATGGGGAGTGGTGTAGCTTTGATTGACGGGGTTGACTGTTTTACTGTACAAGCCGGCCTCACATTCTGTCATACACAATGGTTATCTAGGTATTCTGTACAACTTAACTTGACGTTTATGTTAGGGTTACCCAGTCTGATCTGGCCTTTTAATTCAGCTGTTGTACCCTGCATGGAAGTGGGAGAATAAAAGTGCTCAAACCAGCAGCATGTGCATTAGTGTTACCCATGTGTAATGAGCAGCGACACTGCCTGGATTTGAACCTGGGACCTCACAGCCTGCTCAGTTACCCGGCAAGAGGATTAGTCTGCTGAACTAAAGACCTGAGTTGCTTAGGGAGCTATTCAGACTCTTGATTTGATGACCATGGTTTTCTTACCTTAGCGGTATTTACTCCACTGCATCGTGTGCTAGTTATTCTACATGCAATTACTGTACTTGTGTTAAGAAACTAAATTGCTGATTGATGCAAACAACTCTTAGTGCTTTCTGGTTTCTTTACATGGACCAAATGAGGGCAGATCAACTTAGAAATTTAGAATTGTATTTAGCAGGTCTTCTGTGCTACTTTGAATACATTCCACACCCCCTTACATCTCCAGGAGAAGTGGTTGGATAATGAATTACAGTAAAATAAATAAATACAAATCATTAAAACAATGTGGTCATGCTGATTTTTTTTTTTTTTTGTGCAGAGCTATTCAGTTGTTAAGTATGCCTTACCAAAATTGAATATTTTATTATTTTATACACATGAAGTGTACACAGTGCATCTGAATTTTCTGAATTATGAAATTGTACCAGATTGGAATGAGATATTAACTGACTAGGATAGGTTCGGAGGACATCCTTTCTGGAAATATTTTCCTTTCAATTTCATTACAGGCTGAATTGTGGTGGTATTAGTTTTGCATGAGCTTTGCTGAAGTGGAGTGTCGGGTAATGGCAGGGTTTAGGAGGATTAGCTTTGGCTAACTCGTGCTCTGTGGTTTGTGCACAGAGGGCTGGTGCCTCATGTCCTGGGGGAGGTCATCTTCTTGTGGTGCTGCAACCTGCTGGCGCACTTCATCAACACGTACGCTGTGGACGACAACGTAAGCACCTGTTCCCACCACAAGTCAACGTGTTCTGTTTGTCATTGTTTTGTTTAGCTTCTGGTACAGCCAGAGTATGACCTCTACCAGAAAGCAGAGAGTACTCTGTGCGTGTGTGCGTGCAACAACTCTTTTTGAAAGATGAATGCTTGTACTTTATTTTGATGTACAAAGTGACTTTTAAAGGATAAGAAGGATTAAGTGATTCCTGAATGTTCTAAATGCACCTTTAAATCGTCAAACCTCTGCTGTCTCCTGTAGTTTAGCCAAGCGCCAGCAGTACGGAGCTACACTAAATTTGTCATGGGGGTGAGTTTAGTCGCGCTGTTGTTTCCCTGTCCTTACGTGCACATGGCTTGTGACAGGCGTGAGCTTAGGTCACATGTTGTAATGGAGCTGGAACGACTTATGAGTAATAATGTCCATGCTGGGGATTTTTGTTCTGTTTTAAAGATTGCTGTCAGTGTGCTGACATACCCGTTCATGCTGGTCGCTGACCTGATGGCGGTTAACAACTGTGGGTGAGTAGATGGGCCGCCGCTGCTCGCCGCTGCCTCGGTGAGCTGTAAGAAGGCATTCTCACCAAATGGCTACATGATTCCAGGTGACATGTGGATGTTCCCAGTTTTGATCTGGGGAAATAAAATAAAATCAAATAGGTTTGTTGCATTTGTAGCTATTAAAAACAGTAAATTGTCTAAAAATGACAAAAAGATCACCTGGAGGGTTGTGCATGTCTCTGAATCTGAATATACAGCTGGACATATTTATAATTTTCATCCATTAACCACAGACTATAGGTGTTAAGGTAGGCGGTTAGGGGGCTCAAACAGGATTCAGAAAAGGGTGCTTAAAATAAGTTGGTCCAGCAAGATGCAAGAGAGTGTGGCTACCTGTCATGGATTACATGACTCCCCAAAGTGCAATCTCAGAAGTGCTGCATTATCATGGAAACCAAGACAGTCTTGTTGCTGGTTATCAGGTTGTTTATGGCATTACACCTTTTTATTTACATAAGAGGCCTTCCTCCAAGGTCTGTTAAAGGAGATGTTTTGGTTCCCACAAGTTTACAACAAACACAGTACTGATGTATATCATTTAGCATGGGCTGCAAACAGTTATTAATTTAAAACAATGTATGGCACCAGAGTTGTAGCCAGAGAAGCAAGTGTTTTTAATCTCAGGAACAGGGAATTGCTAAGGAGAGGCAGTTCATCATTGTTGACACACGTGGACAGCATGAGCATATGTGTTTATAACTTCAAAATGTCTTTGCTGTAAACTAAATGTTGTAGGCCTTACCTATGCCAATGCACATTTATTTCTAATTTGGAGTGTATTTCAAAAATATTTCCAAAATCTGGTAATACTGTCTGTCTCTTTTTCTCCTTCCCTTTCTCCCTCCAGTCTGGCAGCTGGCTTACCACCAAACTCCCCCATTTTTAAGTCTTGGGTCCACTGTTGGAAGCACCTGAGTGCACAGGTAATGCTGCATGTGCAGCACACGTGTTGGTGTGTTCTCGGTTACAGGTAGTTGTATTTTTGCTTTAGCTGTAGTTTTGTTTGGTCGTTTGTGTTTATGCCGGTATTCCTCTGTTCCAGGGTCAGCTTTTCCGAGGCTCCAGTTTTTTCTTCCGCAGAGTGCCTATAACGAAGGCAGCCACGATCGTGGAGTGACCGCTTTTAGTGTCCATCTGTACACCCTGCACCTCAAGGAGACAACCGGATAACCCAGTTCAAGTCGTCCTCCCAGTATCACTCCACAAAATGTGCACCAGTCAGCCAGCAGTCCCATCTAATGCCTGGCCAATGAGTGCTGTAGTGAAGAGGTTTGATAGGAGCACCACCAGGGCCAGCAGCCTCCCCAGCAGAAGTGCATGCTCTGCAGTGACGCAGCGTGGCTTCCACCCCTGTGGACATTTTTTCCTGCTGCTGGCCCCTGACGGTGTTGCAGCAAATATTTACCGTTTGACTGTTGGATGTATTGTGCCCATCCCTTCTTCCTGTAGGGTAGCCATGAGGATTTTTGTTTTACCAGCTCCATATATGATTGTGAAAGTGGTGTGTAGTTCCCTATGGAGATGACAGCTTTCATAAGTATGAACTGTGGAGTAGCTGGGCATTGGAGGGGCAATTGACTTCTCCTATTTTCTCCAGATCTGGACGTCCAGCCCACCCTCCTTCACAAGTTCTAAGTACTTTATTACATTTAAAGCAAATAACAGAAAACCAAACAGAGGCTAACACAAGTCTTGGTTGTAGTTAAGGGAGAAATGGCACTCGCTAATTACTCCTTACACCTAGTAACACAATACAAACTATTCCAAAATTACACGACAAAGATCTAAACCGTACAGCAAGTTGGCCATACACAGTAAAGGCTGTGCTAGGTTTGTGCACCAGACCAGAAAAGATAAGCTGGTTTAGCGATTCAATCAACTACTTCCACACAGGCAGAGTAGAGCATTTCCTTTGCAGTGTTGTGTTTGTTGGAGTGCTCTAAACATGAGGAGCCTTCACAGTGCTGTGAAAACACGTCTGGAGAAGCTTGACACTGTTGAAGCACATGCTATGATGTTTGTTCTTGTTCTGCACATTGTTCCTATTTCCTAACATTACCATTTTTGCGTGTGTAATTTGTGGCATTTGATGGCTAATTTTGGGGATGAGTGAGTAATTCTTTAGCATTGGTTGACCTGGTTTGACTGCTTGAACATGCACATGACATCATCACAATGCCCTGCCTCTGCACGTGTGTGTGTGTGTGTGTGTGTGTGTGTGTGTGTGTGTGTGTGTGTGTGTGTGTGTGTGTGTGTGTGTG
>JABJVR010008014.1:0-10993 GCA_025773905.1 Chitala chitala | reverse complement strand
CTGTGTTCATCGCATTCCCGTCCAGCACCTCCATAAAGCTCGACGCTGCTGTATTTTAGCAACCTTCCTATGTCAGAGCTAACACTGAGGAGGAAAGCGGTGTTGTTTTTTTCCTTTTTTTTTTTTTTTTTTTTTTTAATGACCCGAATCTAAGTCATAAACTTTTGATACTGGAATACACACTGGATAGCGATGGAGAATCACCTCGCTCAGCCCTTTGGACAGCAAAGTTACATGGGAAAGTGTGATGTGAACCAAAGAGCTGGTCAGAGTGATTAATGAACTATTATGTTGTCGTCGTAGCAGGACGACACCGTGTCTGATGGCCCTCCTTTCACACCTAATGCACTGGTATTTATCATCAGAACCAATAATGACTCATTATACACACAACACTGGAGCAACAAACAGGTGGTATTGGGCAGTTAGAGAGGTCTTAAGACGATAAAGACTATTTAATTATTTTGTACTTTTTTTAAAAGGTGAATTTTGGGTTTTCTGTGGGTTGTGTTTTAGAATATTAGCTACTTTTTCCAAACGTTGCGTAGCACTTTGCCATAAAGTGCAGCTTCTTACAGTAACATTTTGTTTATCCAGAATGTTTCCCGATCAGAAAAAAAACTTTTGCGTATGATTGTGAATGGGAGAGATCTGTACAGCCATGCGAATGAACAGTGAGTATGCTAATTAAATATTTATTCAGGTGTCACGAGTTGCTTCAAATAAGTATACTTGAACCTGTAATATTGTAAGAAATCTGGCTAAATAAATATTTTTGTGTAACGTTTACAGAGAAAATTTAGCTGTTTATAAACCTAGCACTAATAGTCATACCACAACAAGGGTATAAATATACATGTGGAGAAAGAAATTGCTTATGAATTATGGGAAATGGGAAATAAATAAAAAAAAAAAACAAATCTTTCTAAAGTCTAAAATTTATAGACATCATGACATTTTATATGACTTGACATTTTTCTAGGTTTGATGTACTGTGTGCAGCAGGATGACTTTCAAGAATGCAAAGGATGCACAGATACGTTTTTCTTAAACTCCAAGCGTGTGTTCCTTAAATATAAAGGCACTTTCCAGGGAATATGTTTCCTTGCATTTGTTTCCAATGTTTCCCTGCATTTTTCTCTTTAAGGTCTTGTAAGTCACATGTAATTTGGCTTTTTATGAAGAGATGAAGCCTTATTAAAAGGAACGGGGCCAGACACCAGTCTTCAACACATTTTAAGATTTCCCCCCCAGTCTTGGATTGGCATTACATCATTCTTATTGTGTCCCCTGAGATATTTTAGCTTTTTAGTACTTTTAAATCTGACAATATGCCATACTGCCAAATGTAGTTTTAAATGCTAGCAATCGTATTAATGCTCCAGCAATACAATTAGTACATATCTGACAGCTGGTACCATTTGTACATGATTGTTTTAAATTTTAATTGGCTTGCTTTGTCATAGCAATCAGATCACCCTTTAATAAGCAATTGTGATACTTTAAGCATTTCATGAATGCAATTAATTTATACTTCTGTGAATAAAATTAAATGGCTGTTTGCTGCATCCGCTGTTTGTCTTCTGTTCCACTGAAGTAAGTTGCAGCCATTATGATGTTTGCTAAGGTTACAAGTTTTTTTTTCTCTCACACTAAGGCATATTTTCAGATACTTTTCTAAACCTACAGTGAAACACATTTAGAATGACAACATTCAAGTGATGCTACATATATCATTGTAAAGAACTAACAGTACACATTTTTAAAGCTATTTTCTTCTAACCATCAGTAACTTTGAGTAAAAATGCATTCTTTGTATGTTTTTTTTTTTTTTTTTTTTACTGGTGTGTAATGACGGTGTTTGTATGAATGTTCTATAAAATATAACACATTATAATGAGCAATATAGAAATATATTGAAGTGCTGCAGTGGGTGATGAAACCACTGGCTTGCACTTCCTTAATCTATAAATGTGTACACTCTGAGCCAGTTTCAACGCCTTCAAGCAGCTCTCTGTAAACCTGAAAGTGTAGCAAACAGTCCAGTTACACTTACCGTGAAAAAGCATATAAATACACAGACCAACTGTGTTTCTTAAAAGACTGCAAAATTGAAAGGCTTTGACATGGTTAGCAACACAGAAAATCGAGGACTTAGTCTAGACTATCTAGATAAACTGCTAGACTAAGTCTGACAATATAGTCCACAATCCGAGGTGCAAACAAATTTAGCATTTTTTTAATGCGCGTTACAAACACTGATCGGTTACAGATTACACATCAGCCCTCACCAAACAGTCCTGTAATAAAATTAAAAACAATACAGCGCCAGGAGGATCACACAAATTTTTACAAAAACATCTTTGCTGTAACCTCGAAGGACTCCAGCTGTAACATAACCTTTAAATTTGCTCACCAATGGCATGGATTCATAACCCATTTTCGAAAGAGCGTTTATCATGCAGTGCTTATCAAAATGCCGACGAGCCGAATTCGGTTTCTGTAATCTCTTCACTAGTGCCCCGCTCTAAATGTCCAAAATGCTCACACGTATACGCTATTTTGTTAGAAAGCCTCCGTGGGAACACAGCCTTTATTAACATGTTTGAAAATATATAATGAATAAATAAAACTCTAATTTTACTTAAACCGATGCCTGTTGATAAAAATGTCCACGTTTACATACTAAGTATTATGCGGAAAAACAAATTGCCATAATTTGAAAATACCCCCTGCATCATCAAAAGTTATAAACATACGTTTGTTTGTATGTGTTCATACTCTATGCAGTGTTTATGTATAAACTAAAAGGTAAACACAAAACTCACGTCAACGCATATGATATTGAAATTAACAGAAAATATAAAAATACTGTAGGGGACAACAGATGACCACTGCCCGTTTAATTACACGATGTCATTACACTCTGACATCTTGCGGCCAGAATCTGAAATACTCCACTAAATACAGCACATGTATTAATAAAAGACGACCGCTTAATAAAAATTTAGTCAGTAGATGGTGGCTACTTTGTAACAACAGAGTTGCATAAAAGGAAATGACCAAAACCACATAAAGGTGTCTTTCACTACCACCCATACGTGTAAAACACTGCCGGCCCGTTCTAATACTCTACATCTGATTAAAAAAAAAGTTGGACAGCATAATTAAAGACTTTACACATAGGTTGGTAGTGCAGTGGGAAAATCGCTTTTCCATTGAACGCAATACAATTCTGTTGCCTGTTGCTTAGTAACAATGACATATAATAAATATATTTAAATGTATCAGTTTTTTCCCAATAAAATTGGCAAAAAATTGATACATTTTACTTGGAGGTTATTTATACTGTGAGGGTGTTAACTAAATATTTACATGTTATTTCCTTTCAAATAGCCGACCATAAAAAATACACATCCAGAACTTCACAGCATCCTAAGACTTGTATTGTCTCTTATGGTCTGATAATGTGGGTAAGTTGTTAAATTAAGGCAAATGCAGCCTTTAGATAGAGCTTTGTTCATAACCAAATGAGAGATATGAAATGCTGTTACATGTGACAGACACATACAAATCAGGCTCACTGCAATCAATTATTCATAGATTTTTAATTGAAGAAAATCAATACATAGATAAAACAAAAAGAATTTCAATTACTATTCCTCAGAGATCATTTTCCTCAAAAAGGAAAACCATTATAATACATCTTCTCCGTACTATCGTGGCATCACCGACGACTCACACAAATGAGGAAGGAGATACACTTTTAAAAGAAGCATAAAGATCTTGCAGCGCTAGTACAAAAGTCACAAAAAAAGGTCACAAAAAAAGGTACAGTAGTCACTGTCCGTAGCTATTCGGTCGTGTCATCATGTCTATGTCCAGTCATGTTGAAGGTCATGTCACTTAAATCTCTGTAGAAACAAAAACATTAGAGCTGTAAACAAATGAAGGGCAATTCCCCCCCACCCCACCCCGACCCCCATCCTGCAGCTGTGCAAAGCCTGACTGGCACAAACAAGACTTGAGGGAATACCAGTGCAGTTCAGAGCACAGGCATCCTGTCAAACACCCATTTACAGGCTTCGGACATAACGTATTCATTAAAAAAACCTAGCAACACTATCGACATGTATAAACAACTAATAGGCTACCGAGCTTTAAAAAAATTAAGGTGGGCGTAAAAAGGCCTGTGGGAATTACTCAACAGTCCAGGACATGCTTGACTCAGTGTCAGGTGGACTGAGAAAATGCAACACCTAGCTCTAAAGAATTAACCCATTTTCTCATGTCACTGCTACACTTACCATTTTATATACTTTAACATTCCTAGTTTTCACTCTACTTATCTGGAAAAAGTCACACTAGTAAACAGATACAAGCACTATGGCCAGCTGACATAGATTAGTAATTTTAACATCTTTTTATAAACCTTACCTCATGAAGATTATATCTGACAGTCCATGTCGTAGGACACAAATATGAAATTCCACTTCTTAACACTTCAGATTCTAATTTACATATTGTAATTCACCCTTGATATCACAGCATAACCACTACTAGACATTCTCATGTTGGCACTCAATGCACCAACACTGTTACTTATGTCCAATCAGAACATATCTGGAGAAAAATCAGTTCACACTCCAAAATGAGCTGAAATGTACCATTATTTTAATATGCTCATTTCTGTTCCATGAGTCTGAGCTAACTGTATGACATAAAATATAGGCTGTGTGAGACATGACAACTGTGTACATGAGAATGGAAAGATCTAGGCCATGTAACACAGCCAACCACACCTAGCACATGACTAAAATTTGTCTTACCCTTGGGTGTTCTGATACTCACCAGGTTACCATGGAGACTAGTAGGTTCTCTGCCGTTTGTGAGACTCCTCTTTGGGCGGGTCAGCCAGCATGACCTTGAGCTTTACACCATTCACCACCTTTCCATGCAGAGCAGCCATGGCGTCGTTGGCATTTTTCCGGTCGGCGTACTTCATGTAGCCCACGTTCCGCCCTGGAACCAGGTACACCTCCACCAATGCCCCAAAGCGGCTGCATGCACAAAACACACACGTTTGACAATCACGCATCAACCCTCTTATATTTTGGACACTTCCCATTTGTCTTCTCCTACTGGTATAGGATTAAAAAAATTCAACAGCACACTCCCAGGGAACCATACCAAAACACATCCTCCAGCACGTCCATGGGTAACGGCGCTGGGTTGAACACCACAAACAGGCGCTCCTTCACTCGACTGTCAGAGGGCGCCAGCTTCTTAGGGGGTGGCAGAACAACATCTGTCTGCACCCGTGGCATCTGAGGGACAGCGGGCACTGGGTAGCCCTGTGAGAGATGTGGCTCCAGTAAAGCAACAGCCAACCTTTAACCATGTCCGTGTTGTGTACTCAGGTCAAACCACTGATGCCAGCTTACTTCTTGTACACATCCCCTAGTATTAACACTAACTGTTCTGCAACTAAATGCCAAACACATTCCCTCTGTCAGACAGGTCACTCTTCTTACAGCACTCGTCTTCATTAGCTGAGGTCCTGCAGGTCCGTTCCACACCATGGACATCATCTGCGCGGCCACCAGCTGCATGGCCATCTTCCCCACTGGGCTGTGAACATGCAAAAATGCAACAAAAGCTGCAAGTTATATCTCGGCGTGCTGACAACGCCATCGGCTTCAGCACTGCCCTCGTCAACAGAACAATACATCCACAGCTCTCTTCTGCTTCTGAATATATGCATCTCTCTGTGGATATTTGGCAAGGTGTGCTGACCCCCTATTAACTGAAACTTTAGCATGTACTTCAGGAACGAAGAGTGTGTATAAAGATAGGTACAGCCACAGTACACAGACAGCAGGTTAGTGCACTCCTGTGTTTACCCACCTAGACCTGTCCTCCCCATCATCCACATAGGACACGACAAGGCGATTCCCAGGGGGGTACTCAAAGCCGTTCAGCTTTTCTTTGGCGTACACAGCCGATCCAAGGTTGTTGTAACGGATCATAGCCTGACCTAAAACCAACAGACAAATACCACTACACAACCCACTTCCTTGTCAATATTTCACAACAATTTTTTTCTCCATAGCTATCTAGAGTTCCTTTGAATTTACCTTCTAAATCACCATCTACCACTTGAAAAAATAGATGTCTAAAGTCCTGCTACAAAAAAAATTATAAAATAAACAACAATCAAACAACAACACCTGGAACATGACAACACTCCACTCCAGGATACTGATAAGGACCTCCCTTCCCATCCCCACTCCAAGGTCACCTTTGCTGAATCCATACGGATCTCTCTGCATCTCACAGTAGTCCATCCCAGGGACGAGATCAAAGATGCTGTACACCTGTTCCTGCGTGATGCTGGCACGGGACGACACCATTAAGCAACGTGTGATGATATCGGCGCCACGCATGTCCCCCATGGCATAGGTACCGGCATCTGTGTCAGAGACATGTAGCTCATAAACACAAATTATGGCCAGCGGTCACCCAGCCGATGTGCTCTGGCAGCTGCCTGCCCCTACACTATGACTCACCAAAAGGATATGCACTGATGCCCGGGTCACTGGCCACATGGTCCGATCGGGTGTTACTGAAGTAGTCATTATCTGAAGTCGTGTTTTTGTTCCGGGGCTCAGCAAGTATGGCTCTGAAAGCTATTGAAAGAGGTGAGAATGATAAGGACACCAAACTGATCCAGTAATAGAGGTAAGTACAGCAGAAGGCTGTAGTACAACAATTAGCAAAGACTAAAAGGATCTTAAAACTATATCCAAAATAAAAAAGATGAGGTATAGGTACAACACCAAAAAAAAAAAAAAAAAAAGCCTTCAGTGCTGCACAAATTTCGAAACACACACACACACACACACACACACACACACACACACACACACACAGCTACTTCCTAGTTTTTGGTGGGGGGAAAGGGTTCCTCACTACTGAAACACATCTCTAAAACATCAACATGTAACACAACTCTTGCTATTAACAGATAATACAAGTTCTTTCACATGTCCCGATGCATTAATGTAACCTATCAGCCACAACACACGTGTTAAAGTGTCTTCTGAGAAACTAGAAAAGGCAGCACTTACTTTTGTCACAGTTCTCTATAGCTGTCGCAGCTTGTGAAGGCTTGTGATATGTAACGTATCCCAACCCTTTGCTCTCCCCAGTGGTTTTATTCTTTATTATGATGCAATGTTCTATGTCACCATACTCCTGCAGTGAAATGAGGATGATCAGACAAAAATATGGAGAACAGCAATTTGCTCCTACAAACTGTGAAGCACCAGAATCCCACTGGAAACATGTAAAAGCCTCTTGTGTTTTTTCCGACACATGCTTATATTTTTTTAAGAATATAATATAGTAGACTGAAGAAATACCAACGTATACAATATGTTGAAAGGTGGCACGGTGGCGTGGTGGTTAGCACTGCTGCCTCGCACCTCTGGACCTGGGGTTCGATTCTTGGGTCTGTGTGCGTGGAGTCTGCATGTTCTCCCTGTGCTTGGTGGGTGTTCTCTGGTTTCCTCCCACAGTCCAAAGACATGCGGGTTAGGTTGTCCATAGGCAATTGCCTATAGTGTCCCCAAATTGCCTATAGTGTGTGTGTGTCCCCTGTGGTGGATTGGTACCCCACCCTGGGTGTCCCCTGCCCTGCGCCCTATGTGTTCTGGGATGGGCTCCAGGCTTCCCCGCGACCCTCGTCAGGAATAAGCGGTATAGAAGATGACTGAATGACAATACGTTGAAGGCAGTTTTGCGACAAATACCATTAGTACATGCTAATGACATTTGTTGCATACAACGTTTTAAATATGCATGTTTTGTAAAGCGACTGTCAACTTTAAGCAAGAAGCAACCTTGAAAGTTTCTTTCAAATCGTCTTCCGTGAAAGTCTTCGGAATCATTACGAAAATCCTAGTGAGCTCCTCGTCCTCCACATCCCTGTGGCTGCCCGAAGATCGGGACTGTGCGATGAAGACCTGGAGGAGAAACAGTTTACCTTTAACACACGCAAGGGAGTTAAGCGTTGAATTTCGTAAATCATCTAGTAATATACTACATCATGTTCACAGAGACATATGCCTTAGTGCTAAGGCTTAAGGAGACCCCAAACAGCGAGTCTGATTGACAGGGAGCAACACGTTGAAAATCGTAAACAGGAATAAGAAGGGAGACCACCATCAGGCCAAGAATCTGAAGCACACACCTTGATGGGCTTGGTTCCCTCTGCCAGGCATTTACCATGCATTTCCTCCATTGCTTTGCACGCCTGGGACGATTTAGCGAACTTCACGAAAGAGACTCCCTTAGACTCCTTTGTCTGCTTGTCTTTCACCACCCAGATATCCTGAATTTCCCCAAAAGCACTAAAATGCTCCCGAATGACATCTTCTGTGATGGATTTGCTGGTTACAAGAAACAATCGGCTATTCGGAGGATCGTCAAGACTATCAGTTGACGGCCTAAAAGTGTACTCCTCCATTACTACAGGTCTACACAAGCGTAGGACTGCAACGCTCCTCAATCTGTATACTATCCCACAAACGCGAATGTACCGAAAAAGAAATGGTTCCCGTTCCAGTCCACCTACCTGCTGAAAAAACAACGAAAATAGCCCGCAGCTAAATGGTGCGTTGTTTGAATGGCGCCACCTGTCTACGTGGAGGCCTTTACTCAACTGTAGTGATATGCTGGAATCTTTGGCAAGAGACACAGTCTAACATTTTGATTATGGCTACGGTTACAACGTATTTATAGGATACATTTGGAGGTTAGACAAATATATTGTTAGATAGGTCAGTTTATGGGTGTTATGATTCATGTATAATAGCTCCTGTAACTGGAAGCTGTAAGGGCTAAGGACCAGTCCTTAGAGGTGATTACAGTGTTCTCTATAATAATTCTCATCACCGAAGTGTCGCTAGTTTTATAACTAAGATTATATATATAGACACCTACTGTAACGGTTGGAAATTAGCGAACATTCCCTAAAATAATAGTTCTAATAAACTGACCTAAATCCTTGTCGCTGATATTGCGTTAATGTAATGGGTCCGATATTGTATACTGGTCCACTTTGTTCTTAAAAATACGGAATTTTACTTAACATGTCACCCACAACAATAATAGTATATGTATATCCCCCTGAGAACCACGGAAAGAAAATAAATGGCAGTTTTATTGCTGCGTGACTTTTTGCCCTTTTGAGGAAAACATATTGTAGGGATTGACTGTGACCATTTTATAGCAACTACTGTAAATCACAAAAAATACGTAAATATATAAAAATGATGAATAGTGATTTCCTGTTCTAATTTACTTGACTTCAAAACCAATTCGGTACCCTGCGGTGATGCGTTTTTCCTGCGCCGAAAATGCAGCGTTCGCAGCCCATGGTATGATGACGCGTTTTAAAAGCGTCTGATCGCGCACTGACCTTCTTCAGCAGCTGGAAGCCGGCGTTTTGTGCTTACAGGTAGGTGGAGAGAATCGAAGCAGTTATGAGGGAAATGCAAAATAGCTGTTATTATTGTTGTATTTATGAGATACATTTTACTCTTATTAAAACTGCAGTGTTACTTATGATTGTTGTTACGTCTTATTTATTGCATGCTAGAAATGGTATCTTCTTATCCGCTTCACGTCCTTGCCTTTGAAACGAAGAATTGCATTGGGCGGAATTCAAGGAAAGCTGCCGGTTTACATAGAATAATAGAAAAATAATCGTGTATAGCACCGAATCACTTTTTGTTTACTATTAGGAAACCAGTATTTATTCGATAACTGCTCAGGTTGTAATGTTACGCTTATAGTATTTTTTAGCGCGGCAGTTTAACCATTTCATTCTCAACGACACCGGTTGAAGTCATTTGCTGACATAAAAATGTAAATGCAGTAGTTGTGCAAAGAATTTTTTACAAAAATCGCATTGTGGTACGAATTTTGTTCCGAAAAATCACGTCGGGAATGAAAAGTACCAGCTTTCACGTTTTTTTGGATGGAATAACATAATCCCGCATTTGCTAACTACTTCTGTTTCAAATGGCGATAAAACGCCTGTGATGTTGTGTGTGTCACGTCTGGATATTAAGATTTTAAAGGGGGTTCCAAGACAAAAGTTTGTGTTAATTGTGAATGTCGTTTGTCGTTGTCATTGATCTGGACGTTTGTTAACTTTCAATCAGATATGGGTGACGTTGAAAAGGGCAAGAAAGTATTTGTCCAGAAGTGTGCCCAGTGTCACACAGTGGAGAATGGAGGAAAGCACAAAGTTGGTCCCAACCTCTGGGGTCTGTTTGGCCGCAAAACTGGTCAGGCAGAGGGCTACTCCTATACAGATGCCAACAAGACCAAAGGTAAAGTGCACCTAATGGCCACAGAACAGTTAAACAGACCACATTGTCCAATTTCAAATGGTTCTTTTTTTTTTTTTTTGCAGGCATTATCTGGAGTGAGGACACTCTGAATGAATACCTGGAAAATCCGAAGAAGTACATTCCAGGAACAAAAATGATCTTCGCTGGCATCAAGAAGAAGGGCGAACGTGCTGACCTCATTGCATATTTAAAGTCTGCAACATCTTAGACTGTATTTACTGATGATCAATGTATGTGATCTTTTACTGTAACATCAATATTTTAAGAAAGAAATAAATGTACATGGGAAAATGTTTTTCTTGAGGTTAAAGAGGGTGGATTGATCTTTGCAGAATAGACATAAGGTTTTGAAAATGCCTATAATAAAAAAAAATGTTAGAACATGTACTGGGGCTCAAAGTCGTATCCTTGCAACCCACACACAGTTACCAGACGAGACAATTAGCCCACTGAGCCAAAGACCTGAGTCCATTGCTTGGGGGACTAATTGCACTCTTAGATTAGATTAGATTAGATTGAACTTTATTGATCCCACAGTGGGGAAATTCACTTGTTACAGCAGTTTATAG
>JABJVR010008013.1:0-10995 GCA_025773905.1 Chitala chitala | reverse complement strand
TTATCACTATGGTCATTGGTATTCCTTGCATCCTTCTATGTGTTAATTACTATTCTACCTACATCTTAGCTTTCCACATAAAAATGATGATTTGTCACACCTCTCTGTTGTTCTTCATGTAAATGAAGCCTTCTGCGCTTCACACGGCCCAAGCCTGCAGGCCAGAATCAATGTGTTTTCTGGTGCTGTGTATAATTTTTACACAATGTTTATCTGACTGTTGGAAGCCTACCCGTTTAAATCTGTCCCATCTCATTGTGCCCGTACCTGAATGCCTTAAATGTTTTTGTAGTGTTTACATTGCAGATGAGCATGTGGTAATGGGCTGTGATTGATACTGCTGGTGTTGCCTGCCTGACGACGTAGCTTCAGCCAGATGGGCTTTCATTAGCACGTGAGGCAGTGTCGCTTAGCGGGGCATTCGTCTAGCAACACCCATGGCACAGAAAAGAAGATTACAAAAGCAAGTTTGCTCCATGACAAACAAGATTCCCTGCTGTTTTTTTTTAGGTCATTGGGCAAGAGGTCTCTTAGGCCCTCCCAAGATCCTGTAAAAGATTGGTTACAGAATGTAATAACTCTCTCTGCTGGGTGTATGACATTGACTGGTATTCCCAAGTGATGTTAGCTATCACTCAGAACAAGTGAGTTGTATTATACTACTGTTTGAAGAACACGTTCTTGATCATGTTTTATTTTTGTCATTGCTTAAATCCCACAATGTGGAAGTTCATGTTTCCTACTCCAGACAGTGATTTTACCTCCATAATGAAAGGAGGTTAAATAAATATGGAGGCTGTCCCAACAGAACTACCCCAGAGAAACTGTCACAGGTTAGAGGGACCAGCTTGGTGGTGAACAAGCTGACTGGCTGCTGATGAATTAGTGGAACAGTCATTACGTGGCTAAATAAAATGCTCTGGTCTACAGAAGGAGAAGACAACTATTGTATTTATAAACACATTGACAGATGGTGATTTGCTGCAACAGGTTTGCAACATAGTTGTGGCCTGTAAAAGAATTCCCGCTAAAAATGTTCTCATCTGAAAATGAATGTGTTGTTTAGGCACTGGTCCATGCTGTATGTGCACTTTGGAAGACTCTGTAAAAATGCCTTTTAAATTCTATTCTGTTTCGTCTGCCTCCAGTGCACTTGATCTCAGTATTGTGTGTGGTTTTGAGTGAAAAGCATGTAGAGATATATATCAGTGAGTGTAAGGACACTTCTGCTCCAGCCTGTAGACAGAAGAGGACAGTATTTATGAGAGGTATGGATTTATAGTTGCTGAATGTAATCTGCCATTTTCTTTTTTTTCTAGTTTCCTTTAACAGTGATTGTTCATGTGTCTCTGGGTAATATTTACAGTCTGGTGGTGATGCCAATAAAGACAGAAGTTCTATTAATTAGTATTTCTTCAATTTTTCTAAATGCAAATTCAGAATGACGTTCAGTACCAGAAACGCCTTTGCTGACATAGATTCACAGAGCTTTTTCCAGCTCTGCAGGGGGCTCAGCTAGACTGAAATTCATGCCTCTGTCAAGCAAGATCTCAACAAATGGGCTGCTGTTCTCCTTGACTTTCCATTGTAATCAGTGAACACATTAACTTATGCCCTAACTCGATCGGCTGTTTTCTGAATACGTACACAAAACATACTGTGGGCAAAGGTGTGTACGCAGCTATTTCTCCCACACACATGCTACAATGGAGAGTGAAACCAATAAAAGGCTCCCAGTTTGGGAGCAGTTACCAGACTGTGGTTGGTAAAGGTACCAGGGGCAAAAATAATAACTGTGGGGCGCTCTAGCTTGACAGCAGGTTGAGTTATGTGGATGTCAGCCACATTGTAAGAATTTCCAAATATACATTCATTCAGGGTCCAGACCCAGGTACCAGTATAGCTATAACTAGTGAGTTACAGCATTTTTCCAGACATTTAGAAAACAAAGTTGAATATGGGATCAGACACCCATTCATCATAGGGGAGGCACTTGTAATACAGGGTTAATTTAGAGACAATTGTCCACCCCTCTTTGGGTGGGGGGAGGAAAGTGGAACATCCAGAGGGAGCTTAAACAGGCATGTGGAGAACATGGAAATGCCACACACACTCAGCCAGAAGCCAAATCAAGCCTAAAACCCTTGTGCATGCTGAGCTACCTGGAGAAATTCCATTTCCACTAATTTTCAAAAATTACCCAAAAGATGTTTAGAGTGCTGGTTTGTTTCCATCAGAGCCCGGAGGGTTTTGTGTGATTTCAGGTCATTATATCTCAGCAAGCACTGTTTATTTCACTGTGATGACAGTTTCCTGGCCTGACCCAAGACCTCATGGGCCCTACAGATGGCACTGTGAATGTGTGCCCTGCTGCGATGCTGTATAGCTCTGCCAGTCTGAGGTGTGTGTGCGTGTATGTGTTTTAATTCCAGGCTCAGCACCTGAAAAATGGCAAAGGTGGACACACTTCTCTGTGAGCAGCGGGGACTCCGTTAACTCTGTGGACTCCAGGAAAAACAAAGGAAACACCAGACAGGTAAAACTTCAGTGCAGTAAATATGTAGCTGGTATCAGTACTGAGATTCCTTTCTCTAAGCTGTGTTAAGCGTAAAACAGCTTTCAGGTATATTCTTTGAAGCAGGCTTGAGTAGCACTGGACAAAAGGCTCAGCACAAAGAGGATTCTGGGAAATTCTAACCATGCGAGACCCAGTTCATTTGTGCTTCATAAATCCAAAGTACTGGTGCCCTCGTAGAGCTTTCTCTCTGATGTTTGTGACTTAAAACTCCTGTCAGGTTCTTTTTGTCTTGTTTTGTATTACTTAAATGTTTGTTCTTCCACTTAATGGTACACAAGTGCTGAAGGGATTTTTTTTGTACACTCAGCTCATAACTGGGTTTATATCTCGTTCTGAGCATTGTGCACCACATGTTCAAGTCCCAAGGCAAGCCTTTGTTTTGTGAGAATGGCAATAAGTAACCACAGAGTTCTTAAATTCAGAGCTGTTACCAAGGCATTCAAGTCACCAACCTATAGGAGATGAGAGGATGGGACAGGCAGGAGTAACAGCAGAACAGATTTATCCCCAGCGGTGTCACCAAGTGCGAACTGGCCACGGCATGCTAAATTTAAATACATTAGGAACCCAGAATGGAGCAAGTGTTTGATCGTGATTGACTTGTGCAAAACCCCTGTTTTGACACTTAACTGGAAAAAGAATGAAAGAAGTTTACATTTACTCACTGATATTAAGAAACTGGAATAGAGCACAGAAGAGAAAATAGGGCAAAAAAAATTGACAAATATTACATTTTTTCAAAAAGAGATTATGTAGAGTTGATCATATGTTCATGTCTGTTTTCTAGTTTAAGTAGTTTTAGACAATTTAACAGTAACACTAGGAATGCCAGGAACTGTTATCATTCTTCCCATATTAAAAAAAATATTTCTTGGTTATTCATAACTACAAACATAATTCATAACTATCTTCTATACAGTCTGGCTCATAGGTTTTTACACCTCAGACAGAATTTGTAAGATGATCGCAAATGTAAGAAAACATTGCTTTTATTTCATAACAGTATGCAAATGAAGCTATTTATTCCATTAATCACAATAATAACCTAAATTACACAAAGTACCTGTGCCAGGGATATGTAAGCTATATCACCTTCTAAACTCGTAAAACTGAAACAAATAACTAGTTAGCTAGCAATTAACAGGGTTGTTCTAAATACTGATTAAACTTTGCAGGATATTCATTGCTGATATGTGAAGGGGCACGTATGAAGTTCTTTCAACATGCATCCCTTGTAATGTGTCACTAAAAATATTAAGTGACGTGATATACTTCAAGATGTGGTATACTTTCAGACATCCAGAAATTATTCAGTGAAATTCTACAGGATTTGATAAATGTCAAATAAATGACACAGGACTGTTAATGCATGCGTGTGATTTCATTAATTTATTCAGGTACGTGAAGTAAACGTTTTTGTTTCTCGGAAGTGCAAAGGAGAATTGTGCAAAGGCAAATAATGGGCGATGGGAGGGGCATGTTTGTAATTTAGGAGATACCACACAACAGAGCACTGATTATTAGTGAACATGGTGGGGGCAATATTAGTGCTCATGTTCGGGATATTAACAGTATTATTAAGGGTAAGTAATATTTATAAATTGTGCCTAAAGATAACACAGGTTAAAGCACCCTGGAGATCAAATTTGATGTTATGGTGTCCAGACGCACATTAATGTCACAGTATTTTCAGCTAATATGTTTTCTGTAAGCCATTCATGTTCCCATTGACACAGGTGCTTAACTTCAGTGTAGCATCTGTCTATGTGACAAATTCTTAGTCTGTGCTACACGGTGACGTGTTGTTCCAAGCAGCGTACATGTGCGACACGTGTGTGTTAAAACAGTGTGTGTGAAAGCGCCGAAGGTTTGAGCAATGTCATCTTTGTCCATATCAGCTATCAAAGCTACTGGGCTTTTATTAACAACGACGAATCCAATTGCTCCTCCTTGAAAGCCGGCTTTGATAGAGCCGTCATCACCTAATTTGAGATGTGTTATTACTACATTAGACATACCGTCAAATGGGTGTGAACTCATGAGTTGTGCTTGTCAGAAATGGTATGTTTGAATCCATCTGTGATAAAGGCTGTATATTCATCTCTTTAGCATTTCTTGTGCCATATGTATACGAATGTTTATTTTAATTGGGCATGATTAGCAGCCCTCTGCTGAAGCGAGAGCTCACATAAACAGCATTAGAGTTACCATATGTGTGTGTGTGACTTCTGGGCACAGGACATACTCTTGGGATCTTCTAATTATGTTTCAGCTAAATATCTGCCACATACTACTCTATAAGTGTGTGAAAGCTTTAACTTAAGTACAATATACTACAAATTTTTAATTGTTTGAATGGTAGGCAACGTGGCACAAAATGCAAAGTTCTTGCCATTGGGATGTGGGTTTAAGCTTTGTCTCAAACCTTGACCTTTTAGAACTGGATACAGGCCATCTGTGACCCAGGGAAGACCAGTAAGTGACCAGATGAACAAACAAACAGATTTCCATTGTATGCACTGCTGTGACATGGCCTAGACCCCATTATATGAGAAACGTAAGCAGATAAGGTGTACCCTGGTCTTATTTACTGTTTCTGTTGGGTTTTCTATGATGCATTGACTATCCTTCCTGCAAGCATGCTTATGTTCTAAAAATTCATCTTTTTTGTTGCATTCACAATGGGCCTTTTAGATAGCTAATAAATTTTTTTTTTTGCTTGATTTGTGGACTGAAAGATGGAGACCTCAGAGTGTCTATTTGTAAAGGAAGTGAAGGCAGCAGAATTTTTTGGCTGTATGAGTTATGTCCAAGCAGCTGTTAACACAGGCCCACTTATGAGTGAAGACCGTCCACTTAACAGATTTTCCTTTTTAGTCCAAGGGTTAATCTGCAAAATTAGCACCTCTGAAAGGTGTGAGGAAGTCGATATTTTCTCCGAGCAAAATCTGCACCCTTGTTGCGTGCTGTGGGGCGTGCCATGTCATCGCCATCACTTAACTATGTGTTTCTCCTGCTCATGCTCAGAGGTGACGATTGTGTTTTGGTGCATTCTGCGTGATGCACAATAAAATGTGCATTTTAAAAGAGCGATGTAGGCAAATGTATGAGTCTGTGTGGTCACATTTAAGATGAGCGTGAGTACGTGTACATATGTATCTCCCCACCTTTTCCACAAAGAGGACTCAGATCAACTCACCAACCATAAGGATATGCAGCTTAACTGCTAGACCTACAGAAACAGATGTACAGAATCTGTATCCAAATGCAGAAAATCCTCTTCTCTGCCCTACAAAAGATTTCTGCATTGCTCAGCGAATGAAAGAATTTAGAAGCTGTAAAATTCTGTTTGAAGTTCTGTGATGCATTATACATGCTCAGAGTAATTGCCTTCAAACTCTGTCTTCCAAAGTGAGAAATACTCATTCTTCTGCGCTCAGCCGTCCTTGTGCAAAACCCAGTATCACTGCCAAATTACCATTAACAGCTCAAATGGTTATTGGCAGCTTCAGAACTGGGCTACAGCCGTGCAATTCTGTTCAGAATGTACTCTAATTTTCCTCCATATTGCATTTGTCAACCTCGTAAATAATGTCTTGAATACTTTGTCTTAATGTTAGATGTTTACTGTGGGTGCATGGATGGATTAGTTTAAATTTTTGTTTAAATGTCATGGACAGTGAGCTTTTTCCCATACAGTGTGTGTTGTGCCATGCACTTTACTCTTCTGGTGAGACTATTATTTAGATTTGGGCTTCCTCAGGCTATAAGAGTTTTTAAATTTTGCTCTTTCTATCTTCTGTTTGCTGCCCAATTACCTGAGCACTGCCTCAAGAAGGCACTAGTGAAACTCAAACAAGGTGCCAACCTGTTTCCATTTAAGTCCTGCCCAGGATTCGTCTCCATCCCATCAAAGCAGCCTCTTCTGTTTCTCCGGTATCGTTACTGAGGCCGATATGAGGACTGGATTGGATCTTACTGCTGCTAATTTATCACACGGGTAACTCATGTCCCATGTGGCTTCAGTGAAATGCGCCCCCACCCCCATGAGGTCTCACGCCACTCACACACAGATTCCTTTGATTATGTTGTGTCTAAACAAGCCGGACTCCCTAAGGTGGTTGGCTGCTTGCATCAGCCTCTTACTGGCAATTCCTGCAACGATGTCAGTGCCAAATTGCATCGGCTTTGCTGTTTCTTTGGATGCATCAATAATGTGGAGAGGGGGGACCTGTTGTGTGGCCAGCAGTCTGTCCTCCATATCACCCCTGCTCTGACTATGACCCTGGAGGTCAGCCCAGCTTCACTTCTAAAAAGTTGTCACGGAAGCAACAGTTTACCCGTTATAAGCCAGTTGCTCGATTGGCGGGGAGCATGGCACCAGGGGTTGCATCCTACAGAGGGAGAGATATTCGGATGTCACTGGACAACTACTGTCCTCTTCAAGCTTGAAAGTCCCCAGTCAGTAAGGTGTTTCTCCTGCCACAGGCTGGTTCCCCTTGTCATTGCTGCTCAACCCACTTTGTAAAGTGACTGCTTTAAAGGGCGCAATATCCTTGGTCGAATTTTGCCCAACAGAGTGACTAAACAAGTTGAGGGGGTGTACCTCTGGTTTTTAAAACCTCTCTGGTAGATGTGCAGCTTTAGGAGTTAAATAACCATAGTGAAAAAAAGTCATGTTGGTTACCAGTGGCCTGTGTTAGCCTATAGTGGCCTGCATTTTCTCAGCCGTTTTTTCTGTTGAAATTATGTGGATTGCTGTTCTGGCTATGCTGCTCTCCACACAGCGAAGAAAAGCCTACTGCTGCACAAGTGTAATGGAGTTTCTACAGCATAACAAGCCTTAACAAGTCTTCTGTATCAGTGACATCACCCCCTAAAGTCATGGCAAGAGATCGATTGCCAGTTGCTGGAGCTGGGGAATAAAGTCTTTAGTTTAGTCGACTTACACTTCTGTCTTATTACTGTAACAGGCTCACACACTCATTTCCATGTGACCCGTGTCAGCTGCAGGCGCTCCATCCATTAATGGGCAGGGGGGGGGGGGGTTTATCAGTGTGTGGGTGGGGGTGAGCTAACAGTGGTTCCTGACAGGAAAGTGTTGTCATTTGGTTTTCTGTTGCTATGTATGTACTGATTGCTCACATTATATCATTATATATAGAATATACATATAGGAGTTTCTCTCCTGAAGTGAAAGAGCCACTTGTTTACTTGTTTGCATTACTGTGATTATGATCCTACACCATAAGATCTTCAATACAGTAGTATTATTATGAATCGCTTAATTTTCACTCTCACATTGCCAGCCCATTCTTATAGGATGGGAGGGGGTGGAGTCTGCTATATCTTTTGTATACTACAGCTGGAATCAGCCAAACTCACAACCCATAACAAGCCACTCATTAAAATGTAGCGAATATAGCTGTCTTTATGGTATAAATTATGATACCAGTATATGATTTTGTGCGGATTCTTAATAATTTGATTGCAAAATACCCACCAAGTGGACGATTCTGATACGCTTTTTCATTCATGTACTAATTGCTTTGTGCGGTGAATATTATGTACTACATTTATAAATGAAAGAAATGCTGTTATCAGTAAACATTGTTACAGAGTATAATCGTGCCAGTTCTGTAAGCTTTGCGCTATAACTTTTCTTCTCTTGGTTCGTTGAATGTCATGTGACACAGCATTCTATCATGTCACACAGCATTCTATCATGTGACACAGCATTCTATAATGTGACGCAGCATTCTATCATGTGACACAGCATTCTATCAACAGGGAAGACAGCAGAATCACAGTGTCCCATGAGATTCTGAAACGGCACAGGAGAAAGTTTGGTGAGGCGCTCTGTGATTGGATCTCATTCTTTTCAAAGCTGTGGAAATGATCATGGAGTACTGTGTCATCACTTGTAAGTGGTACACAAGTACAGTTGAGATGACTGTGGTCAACAGCTTCGAATGCACAGAGCAGGTTAAAAGTGGATAGACATGTTAATATCTGTGGGCCCTTTATAGTTATTCCCCACATGGCAAATATGAAAAATTTGGTCAGTTTCTTTTATCTCGTCTCTTACTTAATGCAATTTAAAGGAGAAGGCAGTATACTGGACACTTACATTTCAATGTTCACAATAATTTGCATAAAGGAGACAGCGACTTTATGTCTTGCAGCCTGTTCAGTGAATGTTAGTTATATAGGTGCTATATTTCACTTTGGTCTTTTATGAAAAAAAAAAAACTCCCACAGAGTGTTATGACACAGAGCTCGTAAAGGATACCAGTGTCCACAGTTTGGATTCACTGAGCTGGCATTAAAGCGACTCTCCGCGAAGACGCGCTGGTAACACACAGCGCAATAAAAACAGTGAACACGTATATTTTTCATTTTGCTTGGTGGAAGCTGTCGGAGATGGCTGTCTTTTAAACATGGTGAGGCTCGGTGGCACTCTGTTAACAATGGCGCCCAGCTGTCCGGAAGACATAAAAAACAGCCAGTGATACCTTTCAGTGGTCCGCAAGCTGCGATCAATGAATATTGTAAATTGTGCTGAAACTGACATTAAAGTCAAAAGAGAACCCATTGGTCATTTATAAAGTAATGAATACAAGTCCTCTGCAGCAGTTAATGGGGCTCACCGCCCATTATGTCTCCCTGGTTAAATTTAACTATGAGCTCTGCTATCACTGCCTGAGCTGCTTTGTTTTGCAGTACGTTCTGTTTTCAGCGACGTGCAGCATGGCAGCCTGTCATTTTGAATGGCAAGCCATGTATGTCAGTGTGTAAAATTAGAGTATAACTTAGTATGCACCCAGAAAGGCTAGTTGAGCTGTTATTCGAGTTGCTACAGGTCTTGTCATTGTGCGCTGCTGGGCTCTATCAGTCATTTCATGCCTTTAATTAATTTATAGTGACCTACAGCTACAAGTGACCTTGTGCGGAATAACTTGTGTTGCTTGTGACCTTGACTGTGAGAGTGTGAGAGTGTTGCCAGTGTGCTCGTGTGGAGTGAGACGCGCGAGTCGATGGAGAGAAACGTGTGATTATCATGCGTGTATGTGTTCAGGATGGATCCGCACTAACCCCCAGTTTCACACTATAGCTTGACGCAGTGTAGTGTTCGTGTGACATTTGGATAACGTACACAACAGATTTAAAAACGGACTAGTGTTGGAATAATGTTTGATGCATCAGCTCAATATCTCCATGTTTTAAAGAATATTTGTCTTCCTGTTCCAAAGGCAGAAGAATGGCTAAGAAAGACAAAACTCAAATTGCTTTTAGTATCCATGCATTTTATGAATGTTTTTCAAGTTTCATTTAACCTAGCATGGTTTAAAGTAAGGACACACTGCTGTTTTTGCTGTTGTTTCTGCCACTCTCATGGGTGCTCTTGTGGCTGGTTAAGGCCCATCTTGCAATGGTGAGACTCTGGGTCTTCCGGTGTTAAACGCAAACCAAGCACACCTCGTGGGACCTGGCGATTCTGTGTTTCGGCATGAGCCGGCCTCATTATCGGACGCCCCGTGGTGCATTCTCGTTGCCGTTTTGTGTGTATCTCAGAGCCATGTGAGACACTGACACCTGCCCGCTGATCAAGGCCAATGCCCATGGTCAGCGTTGTGGTACAAAGCAGGCAGGAGCATATAATGGCTGTATGTGTGCATTGTTGTTTGCTGTTTTAGCTGTGATACATGTATGGAATGAAGGGCATCCTGTGTTCAGGTAGTGTTCACTTATGTACTGATTTTCACAGGTTTTCCTCAAGTACTATATTGTCAAAGAACTTGATTGAATTGAAGGAATTTTGGAATAGGCATAGTAATCTGAATTGTAAATTTCACATTTTGTATAGTAGATTTCCATACATTTTCATCTGAAGCCAGGATTAAACCTGCATAAACTAAAACCAACTGCTGTCAGCATAGTATTACGTAAATAGCTGCTTGTGTTTTTTTATATGCACTCAATGGAACAACGATACAAAATTGTGACAAAATTAACAGTGATGCAATTATTGATGTAAAAATGCACCACTTTTGTTAATTATTCTTCTCTGAAGGACAATTCAATAAATCTAATGGGTGTCTCCTTTATATGTTTCACGACTCTATAAATTATTTATATTGTTGTTATTCATTCTATTGTTTCCACTCAAATACCTTTTGTCAATGTACTACACAGTATATAGACTTCAGTGACCTGTTGGTAGGTAATTTTTCATCTCAAATGCCAATATGATCTGAAATATTACAAAGGATACTCCCACACATATACTGTACTGCTGTTAAAGAAACTGATTGACATTAACAGTGAAAACGACAATTTAATTTGACCGAGAACAAATCTTAAAGCAAATCTTAAAAAAAGAACTATATATTTAAATTGAACTTATTAATGGGTAT